>JAJMJU010000021.1:0-183873 GCA_030563705.1 Australozyma bambusicola | reverse complement strand
CAATTGGGGCATTTTATCTCTGTCTAAGTTTCAGGTCATGCGTTAAACGTGGGTTGGCAATGAGGTACATCTGCGAGACGTACTTTTTGGTGCAATGACAGAACGGTGTTGTTGCAAACAGTAACAACGGCGAGACATTGGAACATGTTGAATAATTGGGCTTTGGGCTTTGGGATATGTGGGTATGTGGGTATGTGGGTATGTGGGTATGTGGGTATGTGGGTATGTGGGTATGTGGGTATGTGGGCATGTGGAATATTGGAATATGTTGAATAATTGGACTTTGGGATATGTTGAATAATTGGACTTTGGGATATATGGGAATGTGGGAACGTGGGTATATGGGTATATGGAGACGTGGAGACACGTAACACTAGAAATGACCATTTGGGATTGGACCATGATCTGCATAGCTCGGGTTGGCTACCTATTAGACTTGCTCGTGAGTTCAACAGTCAAGACTACATCTGGCTTAGCAGACTGTTCCTATCGCTGTGTTGCTGCGGAGCAATAGGGGCACATTTAGCGTGAATCAACGATAATTGCCCCTTTCACCAAAAAATAAAAATGTTTACGACACAAGAGCGGTGTATTGTCAGCTTTCCTCATTTATGAATTCAGTTACTCAATACCAAGCCCTATGGATGTAATTCCACCAGGCAATGATCGAACGAAGAAGGCGCCGCACAGCTTAACATTGATGTCGAATCAATCTCGCGAAAGGTGATAACGTCGGTAATCGATTTCACAGTTTTCGTTCATTGCAGTTATATCTTCAAGTCAAAAACTTCCAATAGTTGGTACGAAGTAGCATTCATCTCCAACGTCAGAATTGGTTTTTTTAGCTTGATTTTGCGAACCAGTGTTGATACAATACCGGTAAGAATCGATGTCGGATACTGCGAAATGATTGTCATGATTAATTGGTGCAACATCTATTGAATCAGAACCGGTTCAATTCTTCATTCTAGTACTGGCTCCCAACTTCGTCAATGAACTTCAATTATTGTACTGGATAGACTCAATTTTTGGGACGACCAATTTGGGTCTTGTCTAATTGACTGACCTTTTGCTGTGATAGAGTTAATTGTGTGACCGCAATGAGAGTGCTTTTGGGATCAAACAAATTCTTAATTGCAGCAAAGGTTCGTATTAAAGAGGGGATATCATTCGTGGATATTTTTAAATTGAATTCGCAAAAATTGGCTTTGTATTAGAGCAAATTGAGGTCAAGTCGTGGGCTCGACCAAATGCAACGAGAAATGATCGATAAGAGGAAAATTCCTGTCTGTTGCGTCTATGTTATATGTTCGCAGAGATGGTTTCAACTCCGAAGAACCACATCTTCGAGTTCAAGCTCTGCTGTCCGCACTTCAAAGATAATGACTCGGCATTGTGCAAAACGAACACGGCTCCTTAGTTAAAAGCCTGGAATTTTTGGCCTCTAGCAGGTGAAGTCGAATCGGAAAGACTTGCGAAGATTGAACTTGAGAGAATAAGAGTGAAAAGGAAATGGTGTCGTGGTTCTATTGAAATAAAAATACCCTCATATTCCACTGTTTTCCCGAGAATCACTATGATGATGTTCCGATTTCAATAGGTCTAATTGTAAGGTCCACAATGGGTGATCAAGTATAGACTTCAGTTACTGAGTCACAGGGTAAGTTTTTTGTAAAAATTACATAATCTGTTTAAAGGACGGATTTAGGAGAAATCCCTTAATTCCGCCAAATCCTCCGCCGAGTGGGTTGATTGAATATACGCCCTTAATTGAGTCATATATGTGGAATCAAATCGCAGGTTTTTATGAAAACCGAAGAACCATACAGGGGGGCCTCTATTTTCCTTCCCCAACGTCTGCTACACAGAGACAACCCCGGAGTAACTCTCAATCTAATGAAATCTCAATCAGTCACCCTGACAGACCTCTTGAAGTACAATATCAATATTTATTTGGAAATTAGGATATATTGAGTAACTTGGAAGGCCCCAACTTTTAGTGTACTATCTTAATGTTACACGCAACGAGTTTTCAATAACAACCAATCATTGGGAAAGACGTGAGGCGTCCTAAACGGCGAAATAGATTTGCAACGGCTTCGAGAAAATAAGACGGAAGAATGAAGTCCCATTAATAAAGTTCCATAGATAGAGAATGCGTTTCGCTCTTACTAAAGAACAAGCTAGAATCTAACCCTGTCTGATTAAGGTACTAGCGTGTAATATATGCGATTAATAAAATTTACGAACCTTTTGGAAAACTTATTAAATGATTGTTTCTATAATTGAGAATTTATCGTGCTCTCATTTTCAAAATTAGGTGCGGTTTTTAGCCTTATCTGTCTAAGAGATCAAGGCTACTTAGCAGATTTTGATTCTATCACTTTATTTTACCAACTATAATGATAGTCTATCAGGTAAGATAGAATACAAACGGTAAACTTATTTCCATTGTTTATTGGTGATCTAGCACTTATTCAATACAAGCAATTTTCAAATTGCGAGAGAATTAATTTGGCAATAAAACATAGCTAAGCTTTAAATGAAATGTCAAATTTAATTTCTCTGTATCTTTTCTTGATATCTTTGTGTACAAAGGCTGATTTTAAAAAAGAACATCCGAGAGGCCCTTTAGTCAACAACGGTTTCTGCAATATCTTATATGCTTTTAAAAAAAATGAATATTGCCATAAGTAGAGGATAAGCGAGATAAGCACGGAGACCGGCTTTACTTAATGTACCTGCTGTGGTTGTCAGTTTAAAAGAAGTTTGACTTGACTTAGAATTCACTCGAGAGGTAAAGTTGTGAATGATGAAGATGCAATCCTTGAATTAGTTGTCTTCATTGACGTTGCTTAAGTGTTAAAAGGAGCTATAACGCCAGTTATTGTCGCAGTTCCAGGGCCACCTTTTGTTTTAAGCGGGATACACCCTTGCTTACCACAAGTTTGAACATTCAAGACAGTAGGTGACGGACAATATGTGACAAAGTTGGTGATGGCGGTGATAGTACTACTGCAACTGCGGTCAGCACAATTTTCAACAGAGACAACTAACGTTGTCTTGGAACTTTCGATAAGAGAAGACAAATGGGACGATGGAGTCACTACTGGAATAATTACAGGTGAAGAAGATTGGTAAGCCTGGTTTCCTAAAGCATTAAAACTTTGGCTTCAATTTGTTGTCCATTCGAGACTTCGGCGCGAATCCTAGATTGTCAACTTTAATGAGTGACTCAACGAATGTGCTCTTTTTTTAAATTAGCATCAAAATAAACACAAAACAACTTGTAATCGAGCGAAGTCTATTACAAGAACCCATGTTTACAGTTTGAGTTCCAATGGTGGCATAAGTGCCGGTGTTTCTCAGTGTTGTAGTTGTTGGCCCTGTGACCTGATTCGTATTGACTGAGGAGTTAGAAGCTGCATTGCCTGACAAGCTGACTCGGTTTGCAATCAGTAGGTTGGGTTGAGATTGATTCAGGTTTGGAACTTGGTTGCTTGCTTGTTGTACTTGCATTGACTGAGATGTTAAGGGGCAGTAGGTTGTGTAAGTTGTCAAGACCAGATTAACTATTCTGGTTGCAAGCGAAATTTGGGCCAATGATGTTGATTTAGAGCAGACGCTATTGCTGCAGGAGGTTACCACAACAACAGTCGTTGAAATGGCACTATTTATATTGTAAGAGACATTTGGCTCACCATTGGACTTGCTTGAGAGACTGAAAACATTGAAGGAGCTTGCCTCCGGGCCGAGAACAGACTGTGCAGTTGAAGGCTTGAAGTCTCCGCTTGCCAAGCTTGTCCCACCAACAGAGTCGCTTGCTAATTGAGAAGCGCCCGAAGCGATAGAAGCTTGAATAGTGCTAGATGAAGAGTTCGAAAAGAACTTCGCTGAACCGGGAAGCGCAGTCAAGCTAGAAATAACAGACGTTGGAGTCGTCCCAACGTTCGTTATCAATGAAGTATTGGCACTCGCCTTAGAAGACATGAAAGTCGACGAAGTAGAAGAAGTGGAAGCGATGGAAGAAGTGAGGGAAATTGAAGAAATTGAAGAAATTGAACTAGAAGATACTGGACTACTTGAGCCTGTCACACTCGAATTCATTTGGGTTCCTGAGCTTGCATTGCCCTGTGAGCTGGAACTATGAATACCTGTTGATAACCCTGAAGTTGCTCCAATAGATGAAGTACTCGGTGAGACGATAGAAGACAGGCCGGAGGGAGACAGGGTAGCCGGATTAGTAGCAGGTATTAGAACTCCACCCACCACCATGGGCCCTCCAGGAGGCGTTGTACCCGGAGCGGTTTGAACTAAAGCAACGAGCTGGTTTGCGGAGGAAACAATATCTCTTGCTACAATATCAGACCTCTTTTTTAACGGTATGGTGTCATTATCCTCAAGAGTGGCCTCGTGGATATACAATACTTCGACATTGGCACCTGAGAGTAATTTAGCTGGAACCTGAATGATCTGCGAGCCGGATAAGAAGTCATTGTAATATCTGACTCCATTAATGGGGACGTAGTAGGCACTGGCACTGTAGTGTTGACTGTCGATAAAGCTAAAGTTACTTGGGAATGACAAGGGTATCACAAAGGAACAGTTTCCGGTTTCGTAATCAACGTAGACAGGCTCTTGTCCGTTTTGAAGGCATGCAACATGGGATCGGGTTGCCTCCGAGGCTGGTATGTTTGTAATAACTGAAGGCGCCACATAACTCAACGATAAGGTGGCTAACGGGATTTGTAAAGTCGCCAGTGGTGATGTGAAGGTGGTGTCATCGTTTTCAACTGGAGTACCTGTTGTAGGAAATGAGATTCTTGTGTAGGTTGTGCCGCTAATTGAGCTGCCTGGTTCACTTCCGGTGCTGGTGCCAGTGCTGCTAGAGGAACCACTACTAGTAGAGGTGTTATCGCCGGTATAAGAGGTGCCCCTGCTGTTGCTAGTGGTAGAATCACCGCTAGTGGTGCTACTGCTTGTGGTGCTTGAAAATGTTGTACTAATACTTGAAGCGTCAGAGCTAGTGCTAGAAGTTATACTGGTACTAGATTTGGCGACGGTGCTTTTGGTACTAGATGTTGCGCGGGTACTTGAGCTTATGCTAGTGCTCGAGGCTATGCCAGTGTTTAAACTTGAAGCTGTACTACTATTAGTAGTGCTGGAAGTGCTGGAAGTGCTAGAAACGCTGGAAGTGCTGGAAGTGCTAGAAACGCTGGAAGTGCTGGAAGTGCTAGAAACGCTGGATGTGCTGGAAGTGCTAGAAACGCTGGAAGTGCTAGAAACGCTGGAAGTGCTGGAAGTGCTAGAAACGCTGGAAGTGCTGGAAGTGCTAGAAACGCTGGAAACGCTGGAAGTGCTAGAAGTGCTAGAAACGCTGGAAACGCTGGAAGTGCTAGAAGTGGTACTTGTGACCCTGTTAGAGTTGGTAATGGTGCTGCTACTGGTGCTGGTCGGTGATGGCATTGGAGGGAAAACTGTCGTCATTTCACATATGAAGGGCGTCGAATCGTAACTGTCCCCGTTATAGGTTACAATAAATTCGTTTCCGCTTGTAGAGTAAGCAAAGCCGTTCGGATCTCCATTAATCACTAAAATTACCGTGCTAGATTGATCTGCAGTCTCCAAAACTAGATTACCATCTGAATAGGATTTGAATTGAAGTTTAGAGTCGAACTTCATGGAATTTCCACTCGAGAACCCTAGTACGTTGTAAGTGAAAGTTCCAGGTTGTAAGGACACCGAGAATGATGCCGAGTCATCTGCAAAGTAAAATATGTTGTTTGTTGGTCCTTGCATGGTAACAGTGCTACCCAGACCCAAAAGAATACACCCAGAACCTTCAAGCGCCGCTGAAACAGACCAGGCAACATTTCTGAAACCAATGCAGCCATTATTTGTCATCAGGCTGGATTTTTGAATTGACACTGTACCTGGCGCGGCACCATCTGCAATTTGGAAGAACATTGTTCCACTGTTGGTCCAAGTGGCAGGATTTCCTCCGGCGATAGCAAATGAATAGCCAACGCTCGAATCCGATTCCGATGCTCCGAAAAACATTAAGCCTTTGTTTATAAATTCGCTTGCAATCATAGTGAACACAGATGCCTCGGCCGAATTGAAGGCATTGAATGACGTAATACCGTTGTTGATATAGCTATTACTATTGACAACTGCGTTAAGAGGGTACATTCTTGGTGTATACGACTCGATGAGCCACCATCCCTCGATATCAATTTGGCCAAAGACGTACAAATATTCGTCATCGTAGTCTTCTGAGGCCATTTCTGAGACTGAACCTCTTGGTACTTGAAGAACTAAAGCCAGAGATCCTGGCTGCCCATACGTTGTGTCGCATACAACTGGGATTAAGAGTCCCACAAGTAAGACCAATACCTGCGGTGTTCTGAAGATCATGGCAGGTTTACATTCGAGGAAGCATGGTGAAGGTTGATCTTATAAAGATCTCCACCATTGTAACGACATGCAGGGAATACGAATGAGTTCGTATTGTCTTAATAAGGCATGGCTTGTGTGTCGGAATGTTGTACGGGCAACGGCGCCTTATGCAAAGTTTCCAGTGCAAAGATTTCCGAAGCCTGGAGGGTTGATCTCGTCAAAAGTTGGGAACTTGTTCCACAACCCTTTGGAAATAAACATTCGTTTTTTTTTTTCCTATTTGTGGGCTCTCTTTCAATTACTTCTCCAACTATTGGATAGAGCTGATTGAAAAATCACAATCGTGAGGAGCCATTAATTTCTATCGGTTATTGTTACATGCAGATTCAACGCCTTAAACTCTCGTTTATACACAAATAAAGGCGAGTTGAAACGTCATATAGATAAAACGTTGATATACCTGCAGGACACGCATGATTATACTTCATATAACTTAAATAAACTACATCAATTGTACTGGGCTCTTAACTCAGAAGTAACAGTATGTAGAGCGGCAAAGAGTAGTTTCCGTAAGTTGTTACTTACTGACAATAGACCAAAGCGAAATGAAGCCATTTTGCTTCAAGGGACTGCTTCACGTCATTAGGCTTTTTAAAGTTAGTTTCTCGTTCCGTCAGTTTGTCTTACGTCTATTCGACTCTGTCTCGGTTCGATGTAAATTTGGTTGGGAGTTTTTGACCTTAGTCTCCAAAATGGAAGGGGTTCTTAATAGGGGATCATTATTGCAGGACCGACCTCAAGTTCGCCGTGTTGCTCGGGTTGATTTGACGACCCGTTGCTTCTTTAAAATTATTGGCCTAGGTCAAGATATGAACAAACGAAGTCTTGTACGGCAGCACTTCATAACTATAGGTCAAACTGGTCTTTGAAAAGTTGGCTAGCATTTTCTGTTTTATTGAGCTTTTGTTCAATTAAGCCTTCAGCTATCACTTGTTGAAGCCCTTGCAGCGGCATGTAACTACTCCAACTGCAGACAACTTCATTGACGTGTTTAAATACAGGTTGTCGCATTACCGTTAGATCTGGCTCTAAAATGACACATAACGAATGTACCGCTATCAAGATAATGGAAAAAAGAGGCTGTTGAAACCTAGAATTCGAAGAATGCAAACATAGCGGAGAGGAAAGCGAAACAATCGTACCATTTCACCGAGCCTCCATTGGAATTTAGAGTTTCAATTGTCACTTTGGGAGCCCACTGAATGCTTGTCAAAGTGGAACCAAGCAAATTAGTCGATGAGGCTTTCTGTATCTTTTGAGTGCTCATTCTACTTGATTAATATTGACTGTTTGGGGTATATTTTGGGTATTTTGGCTGCCTATGTTGTTGTTAGCAACATTTGATTGAGTTTGAAGCTGAGGGCCGCCCCTTTGAGTCTGAGTGTTGGGGCCAGGAATCAAGGGACAGTAAGTCGAATAGGTCATTGCAATATTATTAACTGTCTTTGTGGCAATAGAAACGAGAGCTAGAGAAGAGGAGGCCACACAGGCATTATTTGAGCAGGAGGTAATCAACACGATGGTAGTAGACAACTTGGAAGTCGTAAACACAGAAGTGGAATAGGTATCTCCGGTCTTTTTAGAGTTGGCCATTTCATTTTTTGTTCTTTGAGGCAGACTACATGCAGCAAACGAGTTGATTTGGTTTGTTATTGTCCTGATACAAGAGCGGCCCCGGTGAACGCTACATTTACACTAACAGATGACGTTGAATTAGAAAAATAGATTCCAGTGCTGGGGAAATAGGAACTTTGCGTGGAAGAAGCAGATATCGAGGAAATTGGATTAACATTTCCGTTGCTCGAAAGATTACCTGTAGATAATAAGACAGCACTCGATGGGGTGACGGCAGCATTTGTTGAAGAAATGGCGGAACTTGACAAAGATCTCGTAATTGACGGAGTAATGAGGCCCCCTGAGATTTCAATGGGTCCGCCGGAGGGAGTCACACATGGTACAGCATTAACAGCAGCAATGAGGTCATCAAGAGAGGTAACTCCATCTCTTTTCTCTAAACAAAATTGGAATTACCCATTAAACTGGGATTGGTTATGAGAGAGACACTGGCATATTGGATGCTTATTTCCATGTTGATTAAAAGGCTTCCAAAGATTTGCAAAACACGAGGTTGTGCAATGTAATTGTTGTAGTATCAGGTTCCGTTTATCACAACAAAGTACACGTTAGCAACATAGTCGAAGCTATCCACGAATTGATCTTCGAATGGGAGAGTTGAGGGGAGATTAAATGAACAAACTCCTGTCTGGTAATCGACATAAGTTGGTGGGTTGTTTCCCTTGAAGACAAGCGACACTAAGCTGGGATGGATTGGGAGCGCTTGTAGTGCCGCTGATCGAAAAGAAAGTACTTTATTTTCCGACAGACTGGCTGTCACTGAGTTGGCGCCAGAACTGGAATTAGCTACTCCGGTAGAGGAACTTTGGCTTATATTGCCAGAGCCAATGAAACCACAGAAGTAGTCACGGAAAGAGATGAGATGGATGGCATGCTAAATGTAAGCTCCGAAGTCGCACTTGGGGTCGCAGCAGAATCTGTAAGAGTTGTTGACGAAGAAGATAAAGATGACAGCGAAGACAGAACAGGATACAAATTAGTTAGCCCAGCCGTCGTGTCAGTGCTTTGCAGAGCTGATAAACTAGTGAGTATTAGAGCTTGTGGTATTTTTGGCGAGAATACTAGTGCTACTGATTGTGCTACTAATGCTATTGGAATTTGCTGTTCCACTAGTAGAACTGGTCGTCATAGTAATTGTGGAACTAGCTGTGGTACCAGTAGTGGTACTATTTGTGGTACTACTTGTGGTACTACTTTTGATATCTGTAGTGGTGGTTTCTGTAGTAGTGGTCCCAACTCCTGAAGGAAAGTCGTTGGCAGGAAGATGAGGAAATTGGTTGAAATCCCACAATTTGAGGGATTAACGACTTGGCTTGGGATAAGGGGGGGGCAAAGTATTCCAATAATGCCATTTGGTTACCATCAAAACTCTGCGAGAAATACTTATAATCATAGCCAGGTCCAATATACAATTGCAAACTATTGGTGGCTAAGCTTGCATCAACGAGTTGGAGAATTTGCTGGTAGGATTGTACGTTGGATTCTCGTAAGCGCTGTCAACACAAATTTTCGTCCCCTGAGCGAAGCCATGAACCGTGTACTTAACCGTACCTGGTTGGTGCGTAATAAATAACATGTCAAAGTTATCTTGGAAAAAGATTGTTTGATCGATGGGGACTTGAACTTGTAGCGATCCATATTGGGACATCCTCCACCCAGGAGAGTACCCCGAACAACATATATGGTGCCACTAATACCTATTACCACAGTGTCAACCACTGTTCCAGAATCTTGAATTTGTGCTCTAGCGGGTAGGTTTGTATTTAGACATTCAAAAAGCATGGTGCCTTGGTTGATCCAGCTTTGGTATCCGTTAAAAGAGAAGGTGTATCCATAAGTATCTCCTGATGATACGGCGAATAGCATCAATCCGGCCTTTTTAAATAAATCCGTTCCATGGATTGCGAGTTCTGAAGCTTAGTCCGAATTGAAAGCGTTAAATACAACAGTTCCAGAGTTTTTGAACTGATTACTTTGAATAGTCACGTTAAGTGGAGCAGATCTATGAGAGGCTGATTCGATGAACCAACCCCTAGATACAGAAATGTCACCATATACATTCAATGCACCATCGTCGTGCTGTCAACTTTGTTTAAGTTAGAGGGGACTACAAAAGCGAAGTCATTGGTGCCGGGACTTCCAGCGATTGTTTTGTCGACAAATACCAAAGCAAAGAGAGCCGGAGCTTTTACACGGCCGGACAAAATAATCAAACGCATATTACTTTTCAAGAAATGAGCGGCAATTGCCTTAATACAGCTGAAAAACATACTTAAGCCTGTCTGCATTTTATGCAGGGCAATCAGATACGGTTCGTAAAGGTTTAAAACTCAAAATTATATGAACTCTTCTAGGCATCTTGCTCAATTTGGCCTCAGAATCAGATTAGGGGCTTACGGCAGAAAACGCCAAGCAAAATAGCATTTTAGGGTATTATTACCCTATTCTAGTTTTATTGTTATCGAATTCAAGATTTGATTTTCCCTCTACAAGCTATGTAAAGTGAACTTGATTACTTGTGGAAAATATATGTATGCGGCAGTCTTTTAAAGAGTCTTAACTTAAATTCATCCACATCGGCAAAACCAGACGACAAGGCGGGTTTTAATCGGCTAAGTACGATAAATGGATAAAATTGGTTCAAAACGAAATTTGAGAACTAGTTGACAAAAGTCGCAAATTTTTGTTGAAGAAGAGTCGAAAACAAAAGTGCACAGGGGTTTCGTAAAAATTAAAATTTATGCATTTCAAGCTCCAAAATTACTGCCAATGACTTGAAGAGTGATGCGGAATGTTTCATCCTGAGTCTCGCATCGTCAGTGCCTAGACTTTAAAATTCATTTAGCATTTTCGAAACATAATGTGCCCTTTACCTGTCCATAGTTCTTTGGTTCAAAAAAGAAAATAGAGGAAGTAGATATCTGACTCCGGCGTGATTCGAACACGCGCATCTTACGATAACAGAACTTGAGTCTGCCGCCTTAGACCGCTCGGCCACAGAGCCTCTATTGGAATTACTAAGACACCCACTATTGATATAACACTAGAGTGACTTTTGACTATATACGATACTGAGGTAAGCTCTCACATGCAAAAGGAGAATTTGGTAAGGAAGGTATTTACACAAGTGAAGAATACAAAAAGGAGGATGTTTTCATGTCAAACGATAAGTTTAATACACGTTATTATTGAAATCTTCAGGCTTGGAGGTATCCATAAATAGTACCCACTCCAAAAGAATTTCTTTGGAGTGTGCCTCAATATGATAAAGGTCAAAAATACTCAACGATAAATTCTGTGTGAAAGAATGTTCATAAACGCATAGGCTCTAAAAGTTCAATTGAAGAATATGTGAGATAGGAAAGCTAATACGAAAGCGAGACATGCCGCTGGCTAGTGTGATGCGAAATTTTCTTTCCTTTCCTTCTTTCTTCTTAAGTAATGTTTTGGCTAAACGGGTGTTTTTCAGAGGGAATTGTTTACGATTCATTGATTCACTTCTGGTATTTATTCTGCACTTCGACCTACAAAAGCATCAAAAATAGCCGGAGAAATGAGTGACAGGCCTTTAACTACATGCTGATTTAGACAAGATATAATTTACGTGCTCTTTTGAATTGTGTTCAGTTTATTAAGTGAAAAGCATGACAATGTGTTAACTGACGTGTGATGAATTGAATCGTCAAATGATAAATTTCAAAAATAATAGTAGTAATAATATTAAAAATGAATAATCTGGTAGTCGTAAGAATCTGTTTTTATGGTAGGTTCCCCTCAATGTATTATTTTTTTTTTCTTTTCCACCTCCTCACAATCATCCTACATCTAGTTTAAGAGAAAAATATCCGACCACATAATGCTTCAGGGACATCTCCGCGGACGCCTTCTAGGCGGTGGTTTGAAAAGCCCTTGGATTTCGTCGTTCATGCAAAGATCATTTTGCAACTCTCTAGCAATTAAATCGTCCCTCAACGAACTGAAGCCACCTTCCGAAGGAAAGACCACAGAGTTTGACGAGCTCAAAACCTCTAGCCAAGAGCTTCGTGAAAATAGGACGAAAGCCACATTTTTTGATATAGAAAGCTTGATCGCAAATTCCCCAGGTTTGCAAGAGACTCCCACGTTCCATGACAAATTCGATAAGTTCTCTTTCGGCAGTTCTTTGCGGAACCCAAGAGAGGTAGCCAAATCCATCAACATGTTTGGACCACCTGCTGGTAGATCCGTAGATGTTCGCTCCAACCTCGGATCTGCATTGCTGGGACTCAGGCACGTCCTCAAGAAAGATAAGATTAAAGAATACCAACAAATCCAAGCCCGTTACATACGTCCAGCTAAGCTTAGAAAGATGAAAATGGCCTATTGGTGGAAACGGAACTTCAGGGAACAATTTCATCATTTGATGATAGACATCAAGGATGCTAAGAGACGAGGTTATTAGTCTTAATGTACATAGAAATGATATCAAAACTTGCAAGGAAGAACGCACAATCCAAATATTTAAAACGTCATAGGATGTTTACGTGTTTTGCAGCATTCTTTTGGTATGCTAGTTATAGTGAAGCTTTTATTGAAGTCAAGACTATATAAAAAAAAGTAATTACATCTATAAAACCCACCGGGTTCCTTGTATACTGATCTAGTTCCCCCATAGTCCGTTCAATTTTTTTTCACTCCAGCTTTTTTTACTGGTTTTTTGTCCTTTTTCCCATCTGGTTTGTTGTTATTAAATGACTTGTTAAGTCTTGGCTCTAACAAGATCTGATTTCCCTTTACGATAATCTCTTTAGCATCCAACGCTTTCTGTTGGTCAGATTTGTTCTTGAAATCCACCAAAGCAGCCTTGAGACTTCTTTTGTAGAACTTGATGTCTCCAAATTGTTTGGTTAAAGCGTTTTTCAAGTCATCATCGCCAACTTCAACGTTTTTAACATAAATTGGGAACCAATCATCTTTCTTAAACTTGTTCCCATTACTGTTCGCCTGTTGTGGTGGAGATCCAGCCTTTACGGCAGGTGGTGGAGTAGTCTTAACCACGGTAGTCGACAAAGGTACAGAAGCAATTTTAGAGGAAGTCTTGGGCTCAATTGCAGCCAAAGTAGCCCAAGTCTGTTTCTGTGGTACTGGTTTCTCTAACTCTGCTGTGGTTGCATTATCGGTTGGAGCTTTAAAAGCAGGCGCTTCCTCGGTATCTTGAGTTTTGACAATAATAGCTGAAGCTATCTGCGAACTTGGTTCGGATTTAACTTCAGTTTCTGTGGGCTCCTCGTTGTTTTGAGCGGAAGCAGAAGCTGTAGTCTCATCAATTTTGTCCTCCACTTTCGGAGTAGTACTGACCGCGATTGAGGCCAGTTTCTCCACAGAACTGGCCTCCAATTCAATATCTGTGTCTCCTTTAGCTGTGGTCTCAGCTTCAACAGGAGCATCTGACTTCAAGTTCTCCGTGGCTTTAGCGGGTTGCTGCTCCACATGTTCAACGACAACTCTTTTCTCTTGGTAATCCTCAGACAAATCAAAAAATCTCAAGACATCGTTGGCAACATCGTACAACGTCTTGCCCTTGGCAGACAATACAAATGTCTGCAGAAATTGCCAGAGCTTAGACATTCCCTTCTTCCAAGAACCACAGACCACAATGAGAATAGAGCCATCAACAGACTCTTGGAAGTCGGCGCTTTCAATGACTATCTTGCTCTTGTCTGTGTTTGTAGATTGCGAGTTGTAGTATGTCTTAATTGCGTCGGTGCCAGATGCGACGTGGACTGTTCTGGCCTGTTTAGCGGTATGTTCGTCACTGGAACTTGGGAAACCGTCGTGAAGAAGCGATGCCTTCTTATCGTAAAATGAGTAGAGTGAACAAGCAGCTGTAGCGTATGTGCTATAGTATTTCTTGATAAACAACCATCCGACAGATTGGATGGACAACTCGGGCTCTTTTGAAGCGGGAGAGTCGATACCGTTGCTTACTGGAGATTTGAATGGTTTCTCGCTTTTCTCCATGGCGGCAGGGGCCGTAGTAGAACTTGAGGTCTTCTGGGACATGCAAATGTTATGAATTCTAGTCGATTCAAAGATGAAAAATTCTTGAGTGTTGATCTGTGCAGGGTACGACCCTTGTCTCAGATCTTCAATCGCCGAAATGTAACAAAATTAAAAGATTTGTCAGTCTAATCATTAATAGATTAACTTTATTGAAAAAAAAAAACATTATTTATCAAGTATACCAGTGGTTTTCAAGACTTTAAAGCCTTTGGTCTAGCGTTACAGACACTTTGACTAAAGCAATCTTTAACAATATTACAATAACTGTTGGTATGAAACAACTCAAATTCTGAATGACATGCTTTCATGTAATTAAATCATTGACTTAGATTGTAATATGTCATCTAGTACAAATGATCAATCGCTGTACAAAAAACAAAACCTAGACCAGGTGGAACAAAAAAATTGGAATTAATTCATTCATTGTCGTACACCTGAAGTCAAATAAAGACTCTGAATATCGCAAGACTCGTGCAAACCACATTGCTAGCTAGCCTGTCCTGTCTAAAACACAATTAACTAACTCGAAGTCTCTTTCAACAACTCCTCCAATATCTTATTTTCGGTCTCAGTACGGTCGCTGACGCCGTTAAATGACTTGATTCCCATTCTTCTCAACACGTCAATGGTGGTGGCACGAGGAAAGCCCATGTTTTCAAACTGACACACAATCTCGTCGTCAATTCCGTAAAGCGCAGAGTCGCTCAAACCAGCGCCTACAGCCTTGCTGTCGTCTGCCGCGTATACTTTGGTCCAGTAAGCAGCAGTCTCCTCGAAGCCCTTCTTGTTAGTAAGGTAGTGTTTCGCCACTTCGGCATCTTGCGGATCATTCGGTTCCGGAGACTGTAGCAATGACTGCAAAGAGATCAATGACGACTTTAGCGTCAAGATTGGGGTCCAAGCGTCCTTCAAAATATCTAAGCAAATGGCGCCAGTGACCGACGAGATGTTCGGGTGATAAATCTTGGTTAAAAATTTCATGATGGGCGGCTTAAAAGGGTATTGGTTGGGGATGTTTATATCCACCTTAAACACTCCGTTCTCGTAGGGCGTGCCTGGAGGACCCTTGAAGAAGCCAATCAATCTGGTTAGGTCGCTTTCGTTTACGAGCTCGAGTTGCACACCCGACTGCGTGTCCTGACGGCACTCTTCTAATTCTTTGGCTATGCGCTTCACTCTCGACATCTCAAGCAACGTCTTTAAATGGGACAATAGAGGTGTGGCAGAAAGAGAGACGGTGTTTGTGGTACTGCCAATTCTATATAGAGGAGTCTGAGACCAGGTTAGTCACACGAGAAAAAACGGACGCGAACATTAAGGGATGGGGTGAGTCAAAAATCATTATTTTGGGCAAATTTTGCTTTAGAATTTGGGAGGTTTGGGCATGCGGCTTTTGGTTCCTCGTTTTGTAGATTGTGAGTCTGGCTTTTTATCTAATAGAAGAGCGTAGTCTCAATAATTAAAAGCTGGCGAAATTCCGTACATGAAAATTTCGGAAGTGGGTTCATTTAAAATCGGGCTTAGTTATTTGCTTCGTAATTCCACATGAATTCTGTGATGTCTCACAAAGTTTGAATTCTCATTTAAAATGCACCAGACGTATTACAATCATTTTATTCTATGATACACTAATTTACAAAACCGGTACTCTAATTTCTTACATTCCGGCCCAAAGTCTCGAAAATCAATTTCAAGGAGTCACTGGCGTTTTTAACAAACGGAAGCGAGAACACATCCACGTCTTCGTTCTTCAAAATTGCCACTAGCAATACTGTAAGACCCCATGGATGAGGTTTACTGACAATCGCACGCTCAAGTAAAACACGCAACCAGATCTCTTGCATCTCGGCGTGCACCTCAGAGCTAGTCCAAGTGCATTCCGTTGTGAACATGAAAATCGCTACACTCGCGAACCATTGTGTAAGAATGTTGGGGTATCGCAACTGGTCGGCCATGGCGTTCACCATGTGGTACCGGAATTCGGTGTTACCGTAGTTCAACAAATCTACAAGGATCGCCGTGTGAGCAGATTTGGCGTTAAAGCCTTGTGTTTGGTTGGGGAGCTTATCTTCTGCCACAGCTAGACCCACATGCAATACTAGCGCGTTCACAAGTTTTATGTTGAAGTTGACCGCTTCAAGACCATATTGCAGGGACTCCTTCGGGTAATTGAGCTTGATACCCGAATATATGGCTCGCATCAATGCAGGTGCGGGAATGCGCAAGAAGTTGTCCACAGGTTTCTTTAGACCACACTTGGTCAAGTCTTCGACAGGTAAGTAGTTGACTTTAATGTCGCCGTCACAGTTTGGAAGGTTGTTGTAGTCTAAGCGCTTTTCATAAGGGTTTACTGTAATTTTGGTTGCAGAGGGAACAGCACTTAAAACTATGTTTCTCAACTGGGTCAAGTTTGCTGGAATGGCAGCGGTGATTTGGTAGTGGCATTCTATCAAAAACTGTGGGAAGTCGTGAGCAATTGCAGTGAAAATGCGGTAAATCGCCTTCTGTGTCACGTTGATCACGTCGTGTTTCTCAAGAACGTACGTCTTTTGGAATTTTAACAACGAAGTTAAAAGTCTACTTCCATGTCCGTACCCTCTGTTGTCTGGAAGTGCCAAGAGTTTAGGCAAGAACATTCTGTGAGAGATCAAGGATATCCAAGCAAAAGTAAACTCGGCATAAAGGAGCGGTTGTAGGGAGTTGATCACATCAGCCATAGTGGTGTAAAATGCCTCGTCAAAGCGCGCTGTAACCTTCAGGTCAAGGATTGACGCCTCGCACCAGAAGCTGAATACGGAGGAAAAGAGACGGAAATAAGCACGCTCATTCCAAATATTTTGCGTCAGCTCGTGTTCACTCACCAACACCAGGGTAACTACACCCATGATGTTGCGCAAGTAATCTGTAGCTTCTTCTGCACGCTCTGCAGGGAACCGCAAGATTATCGAAACAATGAGTTTCGCAAGACAGTCAACGGTTAAATACGTCTCACGCTGCGTTCTCGAACGAATCTCATGCTCTGCAGTAAAAGCGGTGGTGGCAATTTGTGTGGCTGCGCGGAAAAACACGCCAAATTGGAGTGGATCTTCCAAAACGTCATTTTCAAGAAGCCTGTCAATAAACTTATTTTGTAAGTTCACGCTGGGATCGCTGTGACCCAATAGCTTAGTCCACTCAATAAATACATATCCCATCTGTACATAAGCGTCTGTGGCAGCTTCTCCCGAAAGCGGCAACGCAGGGACTTTGTGCTTGTTTAACAACTCAAATAGATTGTCCCGGAGCTGAGCGGCTTGCTGCGTCTCTTCACTCTCATCAGGAGTGTACTTGGCCAATGCATCTAACGTGCTCGCAAACTCCGATCTCAATGCCATGGTTTTCGCTTCCAGCGATCCAAATACATTAAGTAGAAGGCTTGAAGCAAACTTGACGAGAACAGGACTGCCGCTTTCTGCAATCAACTTTCCAATCAGGCCATCGAGTTTGAGAGGAGAGACCAACTGTACGTTAATCAACGCAAAAATGGCGGGCCAGTTGAACTTGCGCTGGTCGACAGAGTACACCATCCACCAGGTGACATCCTTGGCGGTAGAGGGCGAATACTCACAAAGTTTGTCGAGAAGTACTACATAAATCTCGTTACTGAGTGGGCTCGAATGTGCTTGCGTAAAAAGACAATTGACAGCGTATTGGGCGACTTTTAAAAGCAATTCGGGAAACTTGGCAGCGTTGCGCTGACAAATGGCCGTGGCCTGAGTAAGCGCCTGTACAATAGGACTCTCAGCGCTCAATTCATTTAAGCTGGTCTCTTGTACATCGTCAAGCATCTGGATGGCCCTCTCACACATTTGGGTTACTACTGCGAAAAGGTGGTCGAGCCCCACGGCGTCGTCATTTTTAAGACCAGCCAACTGGCCAATCTGTCTTGAATCCTGGTTGAATTCAGAGGAATCTCCGCGGTCGGGTACACCTTGTATGTTCTGGAGGGTCGCTTGGCCTGATTGAGTGCTAGGCGCTTGTACACCTTGAGGAGGCTGTCTTAATTGTGGAGGTTGCGTACCCTGGGGTCTCATTTGTGGCTGCAAACCTTGAGAGCCCTGCGCTAATTGTTCGGCGCTAATAGAAGCAGAATTGCTACCAAAGTTAGTGTAGATATGGAGCTGAGCATCGCGCACGCCTTCTCTCTGTAAACCCAAGGGAAAGGGAAGCAGGAGAGCATACTCTGAAACTGCTGGGTCCACGAACTGTTGTCCAGCTGGAAGTCTTTCACGTGCAGCCACTTGCAGACGCATTCTCTCCTCAATCAACTCGCTGATGTTGCTAGACGCCAAATTCTCGACAATGTCGACACACAAGTGAACGTTGCCTTGAATAGCCAAATTCAATTCTGCCAAAGGAAATTCGTTTGGATTGACTTGCGAGCCTAAAAGTTGAAGCATGGTAGCTTCAACTGTCTCGGAAAGTATCTTGCGGCCGCTGCAAATTACCATACTATGGGCGAGTTGTTGAGCCAAAGTCTGGTAACTCTTGCGAAATTTGGCCACATCTCCTTCGGTGGCAAAATCCTTGCGGATAAGAGCGTCTGTGGTGGTAAGTACAGCTTCAGATACACGGCTGAGAATGGGTACGGCACATTCACGAACAGCACGCGCCAACGAAGCCTGGAAAGCACGGCGTAAGTTAGGATTTTGCACGAAAACGGTAGTTCCCTTCAAATTACTGAAAGAAGCATCGAGCTGAGTAGTTCCAGCTGCTGGCGATACTTCATCGTGGCGAACTTGAGGATGTTGATGCAAATGTTGCAAGTGCTGCTGTTGTTGTTGCAACTGTTGTTGCTGTTGTTGCTGCTGTTGTTGCTGCTGTTGTTGCTGCTGCTGTTGTTGCTGTTGTTGTTGCTGCTGTTGTTGTTGTTGTTGTTGTTGCTGCTGCTGCTGCTGCTGCTGTTGCAAAAGAGCCTGCTGTTGCAAGTGTTGTTGCATCTGGAATGATTCGGAATTCTCGAGACTCAAATCGCCGATATCTGGAATGGCAAAAGCGGGTCGGAACCCAAACATTGCCGCCAACGCTTCAGGATTCGGATTATGGGTACGAAGAATTGTGGACGGAGTCACGTCTTTGACTTTCAAGTCGAATGCGTTGAGTAAGACCTCGATCTCAAACTTGAGGTTAAGTTTTAAGTCTGCACAATCGTACAACTCGACTAAAACTCTCAAAATACCAAGAGCCCAAGGATTTGGTGGTCTGAAAATCCTAGAGTGGCTAGCCTGTTCTAAGATCTTACAAACGAGCGGGATTACCACTGACAAGGTGTGGAAGTCAAAAGCCTCTACCAACAAATATTTGAGTGCCACTTGATCACGCTTCAACGCGCGGTCATTAGCGAGAGTGATCTTTCCGAGCCAAGAACCTAAATTTTTCAAGTTTTGTCTCTCATTGGCGGTATCTTTGAAATGGCCAAGCAAATGCTCGATCTCCAAGATAGTCGTGTCAAGAATATACTCGTAGAAGATAGAATTATCGAGTGCAAAAACGAGAGTCGCATATAACCCGTGGTTGTTGGGCTCCAGCTTCGCTCTTTCGGCTACCAAATAGTTCGAGAACCAAGCAAAGTACTTCTCGTGTAACACATCGCGAACCTCTGAAAGCTTGGCCATTAAGTTGTCACCCGTCATGTTGTTAACGAAAAAAAGAAGTTTATCTGAAGCTGACTCGCTCGGCTCTTCTTGTTGGACGAATCCAATCGTACGCTTAACATCAGAAATAGCATTGTACTTGGTGCTTTGTACCTCTTGTTGCTTCGTTGCGCCCGCGTTTTCTGTACCCAGTCCGGCAGTACTCTGATCAACGCAAGGAATACCCTCAGATGCATCCTTGACGATCTGATACATCTTGGCGTGTGCGGACAATGATTGACACTTTAACAAATGCTTACAATACATCGGGTACTCGTGCAACCGCAGCTTGAAGTTATACAACGATTGCACCGCGAATTTGAACATGTTTGAGTCCTGCGGTTTGTTGCACGACTCCCAGATGAAGTTTAGTGCAACCGTGAGGGTTGTTCCTTGAATCAAATCTCTTTGCAAAAGTGCACCAAAGAGAAGAGACGTTGAAGCCAATGCAGTCAATGGGTATTCCGAAAAAAAGCGGTATTCATCAATGAGGGAGTGGATCATGCATGCAAAAACATCTTGGTCCTGTGAGGAGTCACTCTCTTTCATACGTCCCAACATATCGACAATCTCTTTAATCTCCATTTCCTTGTTGTACAACTTGGAGTAGTAGGACTTCATCTCTTGTTCCACCTGTGGTGGGAAGAAATTGAAATACAGGACCTCGTTGGCTTCGATTGCGCTGTCGTGGCCGGTGCCATAGTTAATAAGTCTTGGGTATGTGGTCAAAAACGATAATTGTAAGTTCTTGAACCTGTCAGCATCGATGACACCCTGCAGACTTTTTAAAACACCGAGTACCGAGTATACGACACTAACCCTCAAAGGTCTGGGGCCTTCGGTGTCTAGTTCGGCTCTTTGCTGGAGTTGTTGGGCAGTCTCAAAATCTTGTGCCGTACGGGCTTCTAACGCGTCAAACAAAGCCAAGTAAATTGATTCACGCTGTCTAGTGTTCTTCAAGTCATTGTCCAAAGCATGCTTGAGGTTATATCCATAGGCAGTGGCCTCTAAGGCAACAGCTATGTAAAATGAATTCTCATGCAGTTTTACAAGCGATATTAACAGCGGCAAAATTCCACAGTGGTTTGCAACGCTAACCATTCTTGAAATTGAGAGAATAGTCTTTTTTCTTTGACTGTACTCCACGAGTTTGCGAAGAGTATACTCCAGGTCATGTTTAACCAACATCTCCATGGCAAAGTTAAGACGGCGCGTACTAGCACCATCGTTAGGGCTGTCCATTAACAATTCCAAGGCCTTTTCTATCTGGTCCCAGACATATGGCAGTTTTTCTTTAAGAGCTAAAGCACCTGCAATTACATGGTGTGGCTCGGCGCGGCTATTCATCTCGTAAAATTGCACCAACCACGTATCAAGTTTGCGCTCAGCATTGGACTGGGAGGGATTCAGCTTATGTGCATCTATAATAGCCATGAGTTCCATTTCAAGACGGGAAATGCCTAAAAATTTAAGGGGACCACCGTCGCCCGATTCATCCTTGAAACAAGGCTCGAAACTCGACAGATTCAAGATATCAAATGCACCTTGCTGTGTGAACATCGACTGCATCATGTAAAAAAGCGTTTTGTCAAACCACCAACCTGTTTCCAAAAAGGAATCGATCGGACCCACTTTGAAGTCCAATGCCGAAAATAATTGTGTAACACTGGCGACAGAGGGTTGACTATTGCGCTTGCTAGCCTCGGCCAAGTTTTTTTTAACCTTAGAGAACACAAGAGGCCAATCAAGCTCATGCCCTTGCAACATGTCAACTTGTTTCAAACAGACCTGCAACTGTGCACCCTTAGCGCTAGCTTCAGGGAGGTTGTTTACAAAAGTCAACGCAGTGACTCCACCGTTCGTGGAACTCAAACCCTGAGAGCCAGGAATGAGTACCTCTGCTAAAATGAGAGCGACGCTTTCTGGAGCATCGTGTGGTTTGATATGGATCAATGATGGCAAAAGCTTCTCGGGTAGCAAATTTTCTGGTCCGATTTCCAATAAGAGCTCTTTAAACGACATTTTTAATATCTCTTCAAAAAAATCTTGCACTGGAGGAAGTTTCAGGTCGAATGCGTTGAACTGGTTGATGGTAGAGAGTTTGTGGAGAAATGGGTAGCTGGGAGATTTCAACACACAGTCCAATAAAATGAGGCACCAGGCTTTGTCTGTAGAGCCCTCGATAGATGTTCCCTTGGAAGCAAATGAGGCAAGAACGCTGGCAGAAGTACGTTCGAAAAACCCTTTTACCGCGTCAGACTCTGTGCTTACGATGCGCGAAAGAAAGACGAACGATAATATAGGATCGACTTTATAGTTCTCGATGAACCGGAAGACCTCGAAGTTATGTTCGTCGTTGGTGAGGTTGTTGGCAGCCTTAAGGTTCTGGAATGCTCGTTTTAATTCAGCGGAGAAGACTTCGAAGCGCGGGATGTCTACAGCCAAACTCTGGAGGTCCAAGGAAACAAGAAGGTCTAAAGGCGACTTGTCAGCACGAGGAAATTTCTGCGAGAGAACACGGGAGAAAAACTGACTGTAGTAGTGGACGAGGATAAGCGACGAGTCTCTCTCTGCGTATAGGATCTCCCTGATCTGGCGGAAATGGCTGGCGTGGTTCTGTTCGGTGGCAGTACACACAAGAGTGGAGAGCTGCGTAAGGATGACAGAGATGTACTCGGGGCTGGAGCGAAACGAGGACTCGCGGGTAGTGATGTCGCTGCCAGCAAAGGAATCGCGGCGGTTAGTGGCACTGAGATCGCCGGTGGTGGCTGGGACGGAAGAGCTTTCTATGATAGATGGGCCCGGTGGGCTTGGGCTATGCGACGACACTGTGGTGCTTGGGGTTGGCAGTGTGGGGTGGGTACAGCGACAGATCTAATCAGTAGTCTGCAGCGTGCTGAGGTTAGTAAAACGTTTGGAAAAGAGAAGAACGAACGAAAGTGTGAAAAAAAAACGATTTAGTAGGTTACCAATTGCATTGTTTGGGTAGTTATAGAACTTTTGAAATAGGTGGTTGGGGGTATGTTAGGGCTTGAGGTGACATTGGAAAAGGTCAAAAAAGAGACATGAAGGCCCAACATGGAAAAGATATGATTATAGCTGCTTCATGTAATTTACGTAAAGCTGATGTGGTCGTCTTTTGGAATGTTATGCCTGTCAGTGGCGTATATACTCGTTCATGTCATGATTGGCAATTATGCGGTAAATCGTGTGTAACAACAAACAGTTATTGGGAGGCATTGCGCCATTTGTGATATGGGTCAAGGTCCACTGCCAGATACTGCTTTGGATTTACATACTCGAATTGCCTTTGTAGGGATGTGTTATTCTAAGTGTCGGTGTCTGTGTAACTAAATTTTTTGAACAGACGAGCATTAACTGGTACCGCACGACTTGGAAGACGGTGTTAGTTTTTCACCAAAAATGAAGAAAATTTCGGATCAGGATGAAAAATATGAAGATTCAGGTTATTTAATATCTTTGTTTTTTCCTTTTAATGATGAATTGATCTCTTGCTAGTTTTGGATTAAAAGACATGTTAATGGTGTTCAATTTCATGATACAATCACGAAGAGTTACTAATTAAAGATTTCAAATCAAAGCTTGTTTGGCTTGTAAAAGATTTAAACTTATGTTTTGATCAAATGGGAGGTAGCAGTATTTTTGCTTCTTTTCGAGATTTTCCAAAGTTGTCTTCCTAATACGAAATTAGAGCTAAAGATATAAAAATGAAAATCGTAGGCCAATTTTCAAAATAATTTCAAAAAAAAAAAAAAGAATTTCTTATTATAAATTACCGGTTTCAACAAAATATTGAAGAGCCTGTTTAATCGACGACATTTTTGGTTAATTTCAAACTTAATACCAATCCATCTGATTAAAAACAACACAAGAACGTTCCTAATCCGATTCTTAGTACTGAGAGGTCTTTCAAATATACAAACCATTCAAGTTTCAAACACGAAATTTGCTCAAAGTCATGTAAATAATATTTCCACTTCCTATAAAAACTATTACCACATCTAATGTTTAAACCATTTCAAGCATTTCGCCGATTTCCTTTTTTAGAGACTCGTCTTCGAGCGAATTATAGGCCTTTTTGAGTAGAAACCTAAGCGCCTGATTTTCCAGAATCACATCATCCAATCCGCTTCGATATGAGCTATCCTCACAGAAAGAGTGGTTCCGAGGAGGCTCTTTTGAAAAGCTGTCACTGCAGTCGTCTGTGCTTTGTGAGTATACCGAGTTATTGTCCTTACCAGAGAATACGGACGAAAGAGACCGATTGTCCAATCTGTGAATATACTCCAGCGCCGATTCTGGGAGCAGGAGCGTGCCGATCGACAAATTCTTAAACTTCGAAAATATAGAATTTCTTTCGGACAAAGTGCGTTTGCACGCTGTAGAGGCACTGACGATTAAGTCGTCGGTGCCCATGAAAAGCTCTTCGTCCCACGAATGGAGGAGATCTCCGAAAAAAGAAGTTGTGCTGTTGATTATGTTCCCCCATTTGGACTCATTAAGCAAATGTTGGTACACTACATCCTCGTCACCCGACCCAAAGGACATAAGGATCGGGCGGTTGCGCAAAAGAACGCCTAGAGAAACTTTGAAATTCCCTACCTTCCAGCCCTCCGCAAGGCAGCATTCTACTATGCGGTGGTTCACAGTTAGGTCCGGCGCGTGTATCAAATTGTTACTGAGCCACCACTGGAACAAAAACACGCTCATGTCACAGAAGGAAGTGAGATGCGTGTACAACTGCGCATCAACGCGCGAAAAGACAACTGAAAACTCGTGGCGCCAGCGCTCAAGAGTGTCCAACATCAGCACCGGTACGTAGATCGACCGCAACTGCGGCTCGCACTCCATGATCTTACACATGGCGTGGAATGTAAGCTCACGGCTCCGAAGCAGCTGATAAAGCGTGCCAACCAAGAACAAAAGGCCCTGACAGTAGCCGAGCTCCAAATCGTAGTTGGCATAGACATTTAATATGGTCAGAAGTGCGTTGACGGTTTCTGGCTCTTTGAAAAAGGCCACATCTGGGAAAGTTCGACCCAAGTCCTTTTCGATCTGTTTAGAGATCTGATAATTGTACGAATGCTGGAAGTTTGTGTAGATCATCGAGGCCTCCGCGGGGAGCTCGTAGCTATTTTTCTGATTAACGAGAAGCAACTTTTGCCATACCAGTTCTCGGAGCTGGAAGGGAATTCCCATTTGGAAAAACACCATCTTAGTGTAGTTTGGGAGTGTGAGAATTGTCTTGTATGGGTTTTGGAGGAACAGTGCCCAATAATCGCGTTCTAGAGACGAGCTAGGGCCCTGGCGTTGTTGGTCCACATACTCAGTACAACAAGAACTTGAGGAATCTAGCGAAGAACGGCAAGTGGGGCAAGTAGCCACGCTATCATTGGCGTATTCATAGCCGCGGAATACTTGAATGAGGTCGTGTTCGGTGAAAGAAGCCAAACAGGCCAGAGGTGTCGTTGCAGCGAACCGATTCAAGTCTGCCTTAAGTTCCAAATTGTTAAGAAGAAGCTCATTGGAGGACGAGAGTCCAGCAAGCGACTCTTCGAGCTCAAAGAGGGCCTCGGAACACATGCATGAACGAATGCTGAGGAAAAATGATTGGGTGAATATGCGGAGAAGTGTTTAACGAAATGAATAGCCTGGATTGAAAGAGCAGCAATCTCGTCCGTCAATGGGTTTAGCGCAAGCGTTCTAGATCACTAGGTGCAATATCCAATGGGCTGGCAAAAAAAGGAGTTTTTATACGATTGTCTCTTTGACGTTTGTTGTGCCTTTGCACTAGGGGTGAAGTATTTGTGTTTGTGTTTGTGTCAATATGCGAGCGAGGCTCACAGGGGGTCGCAGGCAGGACTCTAAAGAACAAGAATACAGAAGCAAACCCGAGAGTTTTTTAATTGAAGAGCGGAAAAGAGCGACTTCGTTTAGGATGAAGAAAAGGGCCTAGTACAAAGTTAAAGGGCACGACACTTGCTCATGGTCCACTGATCAAGTCTCTTTGTGGGATTTGGAAGGTCCTGCAGGGTACGCGACTATTTCTCTTATATACAAGAGAACCAGCTCCTAGTACTGCAGACACGTGGAAATCCCCCAGAGTCTTGTCCTAATCAGGCAGTTTCATGATCTGGTTCCCTCAATTAGGCACCTAAAGAGGAACTAGCGCAGCCGTGGGTGCAAAGACGACGTTTCCTATTCATTTGTTACATTTTGATGTTTCTGATTTTGTAATGGCCAGTATCAATAATAAGCGAACAACTTTGCTCAAGTGTTTGTAAACAGTAGGCAATCTTATAATGCCGTGAGTCGATAGTCAACCACACAGTCAAATTGTTCAACAGCTTTGGTAGCTCTTGACCCCATACTAGATCCAAAATAGAGATTGTAGAAATGTCGAAGCTTTTAGTTTATTTCTTGGATTCTGATTACAGCGGAAGACGAGTCCCTTGCATCAACAAGTGCGTATTTTTTCTACCTTGTGTCTCTTGAAAAAAAACGAGATTGAACCGTTCCTCGCTAATATCTTGTATCTGGTAGACTTGAAAGAACTGTATTCGTGGTAGTCACAGCTGCAAATGAGAAAACCAATTTTAAGAAAATTCATTTTTATAGTACTGTTCCAGAGAATCATGAGTGCTTCCTTTATTGTCTCATGAACCGATTCAGAGAAGAATCGTCTTTCATCGCTATACTCAATTGCAGTAGTTCTCATCTCTTCAATCCTTTTTCTTTTTTTTTTCAAATATTCATGAGAACGTCTAAATTGTCAACGCTCTTGGTCTTGACTTTGCAGCATTGGAACAGTCTGGGGGAAGCATGTCAACCTCAAAAACAAGAACAATAGCCAAATTGTCTTGGTCAACTTGAAATCAACAAACTTTTTTTCAATACATTAAAAAAAGTTTTATTCCTTAATGTTTTTCTGCATACCACCCCATGACCAAGACTCTTCTCGCGCTTCAATAACCGAAACCAAGATGGTCTACTTCTTCAAGGCTACAGTCGCCGAAGAAAACGATGATTTTGGCATAGGCGATGGCCAACAATACACAATATACATGGGCAAGGACAAGTTTGAAAACGATCCGCTTATTCACAAGTCACATCCAAAAAACTTGTGGTTCCATGTAGACAAGCACTCATCGGCACACTTGTACCTCCAACTATCCGAAAAAGAACAGTCTGTGAAATTCGAGGACTTGGTTCTTCCAGAGGCCCTTCTCACTCAAATTGCCCAGCTCACAAAGGCCAATTCGATCAAGGCCCTGAAGCTTAACAACATCTCCATCATCTATACGCCAGTGGATAACTTGAGAAGCGATGGGCTGTTGGATACGGGAACCGTGACTTTTGTAAACCCGCAGAAATTGCGCCGAATTCACGTGGCCAAAAAGGACAATGCTATCATTAACAAGTTGAACAAGACCAAGACGGAGGTTAGTACTGAAGCGTTTGTGCTGGACCAGGAGAAACTTGTCTTGGAATGGCAGAGAACGAAGAAGGAGGAGGAGCGGAAACTAGACCAGAAAGAAAAGGAAGAGGCACGAATCAGAAACGAACAAAAGAAGTTCAACAAGGATCCCTATGGCGACTTGTTTACGGAAGAGGCATTGCGAGGAAGCAGCAACGAGTACAGAAAAGAGAATTGGGTGGAGGATGAGTTCTGGTGAGAAGCAGTAAAACAATGAGTACAATAAAGGAAGAAATGTCTACCTTCGAGACAGTCCTATCGACCTTGGAGATGACACATCTAGCCTAAACCTACGAGGTGTGGGTAAATAAAACAGACAGCCACCACGGCTACAATAAACGAACGAGTCAGCAATTTGACTCTCATGATCATTCGGAACACGTACATCTTGTACATTTTGTATATCTTGTATCTTTTGTCTTGTATTTATGCTGTTACTTACTCCTGTTCAATCTTGACAGGGAACTTGCCGGCGGCTCTCTGGTCATCCCATCTCTCAACCCAGTCAACAGGGCACAACGACGTGAAGGTCTTCCAGAAAATTTTGCATGGCTCGAAGTCTTCGCCCTTGACGGCTACACACCTGTGGTAGTCGACGTAGTTCTGGGCACAGTGCTTGGACTGGTTGACGTGAGGGAATCTGGGGTCGAACTGAGGGGTGTCGAACTTGAAAGTCTTAATGTCAAAAGGAGACGACATGGTGCGAGTGGAATATGTCAACTAGGGTGGAGTAGTTGTTGTTGGAGGAAGTTTTGGTACAAATGAGTATCAACTATTGGCTGCGGCTTCGGTGCCGGACATCACCTTATGTTGAAAAAAGTGGGTCAAGATTTGGCTGCCAAAAAAAAGAGGGAAAATTAAGAAAAAAGATTTAACCTGACGAATTTTCATTTTATCTGTGCGATCTGGGCAGTTTATTCCTCATTTCGGTGAGAGAATCGGTGCTATGTAGTGGTGTCGCTATGCGGTTTAATTTGAGAAAAGTCTTTTGAAGCTAACAAAAGTAATAAAGAAGACAATTTGAGAAGTCCTTAATTAACGGTTTATTAAAAGAGATTGACTGTAATGCTTTGCCCCTCTTCTTGTCGCCTATTCTTAACACCGATTGCCGTCGAACTCATGATAGGCTGAACGCACAGTCATATAAATTTAACAACTTTCGGGAGAAGGAAACGACACGGAAACTTGAGATCGCAAATTCAATTTAGTTGTTTAGGCGATTTTCCCGCTATGTAATATTATGGCATGATGTCTAATGTCTGAAGAGTGTAAAAAGGTTCTGTGACGTTCACAACCTCATGTTCCCCAATTGTTTCGCCTCGAAAAGCATCAGCTTTTATTAGTTGCTAGAGTTAGGTGACAGAAATTGTAAATCAAATAGGTCAACAGGACCTGTTGCTGTCGTAAGTAAACCCATTGAGGCTCAGACTATCGTAACGACACTTTTTGGCTTGATCATTAAAATTTTTGATGTGAAGGTTTCGTGTAAACATAGAAATTATCACAACTTATCATCGATCTCTACGCCGTCACTTGTTTTGTCCACGACTTCTCTGGAAGCTTTAAATCGCCAATCGCCAACACGATACTCATAGTTGGCACCTGATAGATCTTAGCACCCGGGATCAGCCTCTTGACTGCACTCAAAACTGCAGCAGAGACGTACTCGGCAGACATTACACCTGTATTTGAGGCTAGTACTTCTTCTACGTTTCCTCCTTCTTTTCCAATACTTGCAGAGCCCTTTTCCATTATTTGATCAACTTTGACCTCACTCTGTTCATTGAAAAACGCAAGAACATTATTTAAGCTAGCGCCTGGCTTGAATTCAGGGTTCACAAGTGAATCTGTTAGCGAAGCACGATTTAGTTGTACAACACGACCTTCCGTCTGCTGCTTGATCATTTCGACTATAGAAACAAGCTTCCCTAGCAGCTGGCCTTTAGCAGCTAGAAGTATCGCTTTATGTTTCTTAAGCGCAGCTGAGGCCTTACTTGTGTACTTTTTTACTGGTGATGAGCCTATTACGAACACCGCTTCTTCGAGGTTTGGGGTGATTTTGGCGACGTCCGCTAGCTTAACATAATTTTCACGAGCCTCCTGGAGAAAGCTACCTTTCTCTTCATCAAGGATTTCTTCAAGTCTAGGATCCATGGTTGTTCATCTGGGGTAGACAACACTCAAGGTAGATTTTTTAAAAAACCACAAACTTACTAATTAGTCTAAAAAAAAAAAAAATGGGAGTTTTCAAATATTTTTTTCCACAACTACATTTTTCGGTGAATCATGATTTTATCAAAGGTGTTACTGATGTATCTTTTGGTGAAAGATCGATGAAGCACTATGAATTCACCCAACCGATTTTTTTTTGATATTTTCCATTACTTTACCCGTTTTACTGTAACTCCATGCCGAAACAAGAAAACTCGTTTCTGCTTTGTTCCAAAGCAAGCTCGAGCTTCTCTCCAATCACTTGTGGTGTATACCCTAAATCAGAGAAGATCCCCTCGATTTTATCAATTTGACTTAGCACTATTCTCACGAGATTCACACAGTATTCATCCAAACTGAGTGTAGACAGGCCGCCGAAGATTTCTACAAAGAAATCCAAGTCTAGCTTTATATTTCCCAAGATAGCGGCAATAACCCGTTCCTTTTCGCTCGCTTCACGTAGGCACAGTAGAAATTTCAGCAAGAATTGTGTTTGCAACTGCTGCATAATCAAAGTGAATGTTTGAAGATCGGTGATTGGACGTAGCACATGTACTAACTTAACAAAATGGAGGAGGCACTCATAAACAAACGGATCAACTTCAAGAGGCATCGAAAGACGGCTATGCAGAACTCGAGTGAAATGCCCATCAATTCGGGCCTCAATCCATGCCTTTTCGATCTCGTTGATGTCGTCTAAGATTGTGATCTTGACCAAGTCCAAATCTGCAAATAACTTCAAATTTTGCAGCAGGAGGTTTTTGCTAAAAAGATTATCAAACTTCTTGATCAACTGCGGGAAGATAATTTTGCCCAATGCGGACAAGTTGTTCATGGTGAGGATCTTATACGTGCACAGCTCTGTTTTATAGTCTTTTAACGACTTTTCGTCTGTGACAGCCTTTTCGGCTTTGAATCGTTTGATAGTGGAATCAATCAAAACGTTCATACTTCGCATAAACTGAATTTCAAGACTTACTAAGACACGCTTACTGGGGTAACTGGACACGATTCTTATTGAATCGGTGTTGCCATCAGAGGGACGCATTAGGAGATTGCGGAGAGTTTCGAGGATTGCTAGTTCATAGTAGAATGATATCTGCATCAGCTTGGTATACACAGTCTTTCGCTGGTGAGCAGCTTCGGAGAAACTCTCGTACTTCTCCCAATTCTCCAAGTCGTAGAATTGGGAGCAATCGTTGACCCATGTGGCGCAAATCGCCTCCAAAATCCGCTGGTCATATAATGCAGAAACCTCTCTCAATCTGGAAATTTGCTTGTTTGTGTCAAAGCTCTTAGAAGCACTACCAACTTGAGAAGTGTATTTGCCAGAGAGGGTCAAGATTCTATCAAAACTCTTTGAGATACTGGTCAAATAAAGCATCGCAGATAAAGAGTTGGTGTTATAGGGGAGAAATGAGCTATAGTTCGCAGGAGTCACCCTGGTGAGATCGGAAGGGCTTTGGGCGTAGAAGACCTTCATCACTTTGGAAATAATATCATTGAGAACTCTAAAAAACGAGTCTCTAAGCTGGTTTTGGGTATCAACGTTAAATCCGTTTTCTGGCTTTGCATAATGAACGTAGTTCTTGACAAATTTAGACATGACACTAGCAAAAGTATCCTCAATGCTTCTAATAAAGTTAGAGAGGACCAACCAGGTCTCGTTAATGATGGATAGGTCCAAGTTTTCGCTATTTTGGAAGATTTCAATGATGGTCTGTTCCTTTTCACGGTCAATTATCAGCGTACTAGTCAACGCCGAAGCTCTGAAGTACTCTTCGACGCTTTCGAATTTCTCGGCTATATACTTGACATATGATCCATTTTCTCTTTGTTCTGAGAGTGATGTGATATAGTCCACAAGTTTTCGTTGCATTTGAGCGAATTTTGCGTCGAACTTGTCACTTTGATATATCAACTCGTTCTCCACGTTCTGCAACTGTGACTGCAAAAACTCGAAAATTGGATTCACATTTTGGTTTTCTTCACTCATGCGATGTAGCTTATCAACTAAGTCTATGAATTTGACATCCAGCGCCATTCTTCGTTTGGACTGAGTCGATACCTCGTGATCCATTGATAGGAGATCCTTGAATGCTTTTTTACGGTACTCGGTGGCGATTTTGGTAACCTCCTTGATAACCTTTGTCAATGCAGTGTTCTGAAGCATGTGGAGTTTCTCAAGGCGGCGCACCTCCAGCTCTTTCCCCTGGGAGATGGCTTTGCTTACAGACAGATGTTGAGTTTTACTGATTTCTTCTTTTTCTTGCAAGAAACGATTGTACGTATCGATGAAGGCGTCATGGTCGTTCGACGCGAGACAGCTGATCAACTTCAGCGGGAGACTGAAAAGCGTCTTCTTTTCGTTCACAAACTCAATCAAGGCCGCCACTTTAGCCTCCTTGGCGTTGTGTTCCATGATGGGCCTAATCATCAAGTTTGATGAGAGATTGAGGTTGTTGATAGACTCATCTAGCTCAGACAAGAGCGTCTCCCCTGCCTGGATCTTCTTACGATTGGGGTCAAACACTTTGCTCTTTTCACGTTCCTGCTGGGCGTGAGACTTCAGATTTTTGAAATCAACGAGGATTTCGTCGATCTGGCGCTTGCTGGCTACAAACAGCTCATAGTTGTCGCTGAGCACGGTCTTGAGTTCCGAAGTGTGGCTACGGATGGCCTTGTCTAGTCCATCGAGGCCCACGACCAATTGCTCGATGGGTGTGTCCTCATGGACGGTGGCAAGAAAGATGTCGGGGTCGAACACCTGTGACGACACGAGAAATTTGTCGAGCTCAGGATCAGATGGAGAATCAATTACTCCTTTATCCGCAAGCACATCGACCAAGTTATTGCCACTCAATGGATCTATAAAGCTCTTGGGAGACTGGGTCGGATGGTGGAAGGAAAATTTGGTTTGAAGATGTGTGCTCAAGGCCCGGAGCTTTGCGATGTTGGGGGTGCTTTCGTCAGCCTTGATTTGTGAGACCTGGGAGGTGAGATCGGCCAGATTCGGTTCGAACGCGGGTCCAGTCAATGAGTTGGTGTGGTAAAATTCCAATAGAGTCTGTTCGTTGTCATTGTAATTGAGCATGGGCGACGATGTTGTATGAAGTGGTGAATTTAGAGGGACGAAGATTGTGATGATGGTGTCGGTAACAAGGGAAAGTGTGGGGGACACTGGGGTTGAATCTGAAATAGGAGAGGATGAAAAAAAAAAAATAATGATCATCTTTTTGACCGGAAAAAAATATTATTTGAAGGGAAAGATTTAAGTTTGATACTTTTGAAATTCGTGAGGATACAGATTGATGGTATGGAGGGCAAAATCGAGGTTGATCTTGCTTGCTTCGTACATATGGATTTATATCTGAACGAAAGTGTAATTCGATGGAACTTTGTTGATTTGGTATGTGATTGCATGTTGTGTGAGACTAGTGTGTTTTCAAAGTGCTCTTCTTGATCGTAGGTATCGGGGCCAACGTCCAATCATAACCGAAGGGGTAGTTGAGTAAGACTTTAGTTGGATATGATACCGCCAAATAATAGGCTACGTATGCATATTTTAAAGGGTAGGGCCTCGGCGCCATGACTTCGATGTCAACACCATACACAAAACAAGATCTACACCGATCGAAAACGTCAACTTCAATTAATTTCATAGCAATTTATTTTGAAGTGATATCGCAATTTTGTTCTGTTACTCTCCACAAGAGTCACTCCCCATCTTTCCATGTTCAGGCAAACACAACCTCCTCAGCATCCCAACCACAACTTCAAAAACAAACTTCGAAAATTACAACACAACTCTAAAATCATCAAAAAACTTCTCGACTCCAAATTACCAAAATTATTCCTCCTCTTTTGTATTTGCTTCAGACTAGTTCCCCAGACTCATCTCATCGCAACTTTCGGGTAACCCCTACAACAACATATCACGATTGCAAAATGGGAAACATGCAGAACCAACAGGAAATAGGTGGCGCAAAGGCACTACTACTGCTAGGAACAAAGGAGCCTAGACTCGAAAAGGACCAAGAGCGTGTGGCGCATGGACACGAGATTGGAAATGACACCACTGCTTCTTTAGTAAACGAACAAGATGTTCAGACGACGTCAAAAAGCCAAGCGGAGGTGCATCTAGCGGCTACTCAGAAAAGAGTTGAAGGCTCGAATGGTGAAGAGAATCTACTACAAGACACGAATGGCCTAGTCAGCGAAACCGTTGGAGAAGATAGCCTAAGTCACATTACCAGCATGGGTGATAATATTGAAACCCACAGTAATACACACGAGAACCTTGGAGATGATCTCAGTGGTCCAAGTCACCTCAATGGTTCCATCGACCCCGATGATAGTGAGGTTCACCATAATGGAAATGATGTTCATGCCGATAATCGTATTCACCATGAGGATAGTCACGTACACCATGAAGATACCGATGTACACCATGAAGATAACAGTGCTCACGACATCTTCGACAAAACCAGCCAACAGTTGAACGACGCTGTCGAGGCTGCCGTGATGCAATACGTTGGCGGCACGCTAGCGAACGAAGATGACGCTATGGGCCCCGACGGTGGGGATCCGCAAAACCTGGTTGCTGGTATCTCGCCTAAAAGGCAGCGTGTTCAAGACGACTTAATGAGCGACTACCACTGGGACAGATTTCTTGAAGCAGAACATGTACCAATGTTCGAGCGGCACACGCCGCGCAAACGCCCCCGCAAGAACTCCATGGGCGGTGCAGATATCGATCCAGAGTTAGCGGATCTCCATGCTTCGCCAGAGCACGATCTGTTGGTGCACGCTGCAATTGGTGATTTAGCGAAGGAATTGCTGATTCCGGAGACCCATGCTAAGCTTCACGACTCTATTTTTCTGGATACTCGGCGCGGGTCTGGTAATAATGCCAGAATACGTAACCACGTCGGCATCCACATAAACAACGATCATGTGAGCGCTGGTCCTGGGGCTGGAACCTTGGGCCAGGTGCCCATCAAGAGCCGGTCAGAGCAAATCACAAAAAGTAAGCGGGCGCCCAAAACAGGCTCGCCGCTGAACTCCGATTTGGACCACGACTTTGCATTACGCCTGAAATACAACTCCCACTCGATCGAAGAACTCGTAAAAGAAGCGGCCCACGAGGCACATTTGTGGTTTAGCGCACAGACAAACGTGGGAGCGCGTGGGCCGCGCCTTTTTGCTCCTGAGGAAATAAGTATAGTGGACAACTTCATTCAAGCGTACTGCCGACTAAACGATCTCACGAGAACACAAATCTGTGAGCGCGTTTGGTGCATGGACAAGCCGAAGGACAGGTTTTGGGAGAACCTCACAAAAGTGCTTCCTTACCGTTCGCGTGCCTCAGTTTACAAACACGTCCGCCGTCAGTTCCATGTGTTTAGGGTCCGTGCTACTTGGAACAAAGAAGAAGACGAACAACTCAGAAGTTTGGCTGAACAATCACCCACATTAACCAACTGGAAGCGGATTGGTGAGACGATGAACAGAATGCCAGAGGATTGTCGAGACCGATGGAGAAACTACTTGAAATGTGGCGAGAATCGACTCCAAAACAAGTGGTCAGAGGATGAAGAGAGCACTCTCAAACAGATTGTTCTCGAATACCTCTCGGAGCAGGCCCATAAGGACAAGCCTGTGGCAATCAACTGGACGCTTGTGAGCGAGAAGATGAACGGGATGCGGTCGCGGATCCAGTGTCGCTACAAGTGGAACAAGTTAGTGCGTCATGACCTGGTGGCGCGGATCTCGATGATGGGGCTGTCCACCAAGATCTGGCTCCTCAATCGGTTGATGGACCTCAACGTTCAGGACCGGAATGACATCAATTGGGAGTACATTGCTCAGAGTTTCCATGGCGAACACAAGGATGGAAAGGACAAGAATGTTTGGAGCGGCAAGGATTTCCAAATGGTGTTTGAGGTGTTACAAAACTCTGTATGGGATCACAAGAGTATTCCGCTTCACACCGTAATTTCAAAGTTGCTCAGCGTTGTTTATCTGACGCCGGGTCCAGATAACGACCAGCTTATGAAAATTCAGGCGAGGCCGAAGGAGACCATTGCCGCAGAACACGAGGCGGCATCTGTGGCAAATGCTGCTGTGGCGGCCGTCTCGTCGGGGATTAATGGACAAGATGCACAGCATCAGGAGTACAGTTTATGGCGGTAGAATGTGATTCATTAAAGGGAGGCGACAGGTCGCGTTCCAGATGCAGCATCGGTTTAGATTCGTAGAAATTAGAGGAACTGTATACTATATACTTCTAAATAAGACAAAGAGAATTGTTTCAAATCGATAAGTCATTTACTGGCTTCTTTTTTTTTGTGTTTATGTTTGCCTGCATATAGGGCTGTCAAAGAAGTTCCTAGTCATGGAACACATACGAAGGTTGTCTCTACCAAAGATGGCACAGCCGTGCGATGACGTATCCGTACATAAGCGCATGTTGGAGCTCGAGAAGGAATTGGCAGAATTTCAGGATTCCAGCAAGGAACTCGAGCAGGCACTTGAGGAGGAGTTGCGAGTTCTAGAAACGCAAGCAACAACGCTTACAGCTCAAATACAAGCCAAAGACGCAAAAATACGAAGCCTTACTGAAACGGTGGCCCAGCTTAATTTAGAAATTAATGAGCAATCGACCCGTTCGGTCGAGGAGGCGGCAGAATATGAAAAAAAGATTAGTGACCTCAAACATAAGCTCATCCACATGGAGATTCTGAACGACGATATGGTGTCGCGTGACCGAGTTTTGGAGAGCAAGCTCCTGTTGGCCACTCAATTCAATGACGAGCTCCTTGAGAAAATTGCCATGGTCGAGAACGAGTTGGAGTTGGAGAGGCAGGCAAATGCTCGTCATAGGCTCACCATCACAAACCTAGAGACGGAGAAAAGTGAGAGGGCGAATGTAAAGGAAAAAGAAATGAGTTGTTTTGGGGACAAAGAGGTTTATGCTGAGAAAAGGATTGGGCGGGATAGCACATTCCAGGATTTTTCGTTTGCAGAGGGGACCATCCTTGATATCGGCGAGATGCTTGCCTCCGAGCCGCCAAAGAATGTCGTTCCCCGATCGGAGTCACTCCTTCTTTTCCAAGAACTATATACGAAATCAGGGGCGCTACGTCAGAAAGTCGGTGAGGTGAATATGTCCCTAGCGTTCAAGTCACCATCTACTACACACATCACAAAGAGGAGCTCTACTTTGGGTTCGCGGACACCAACGGTGGTTCTAGAAGCAACTGGCACAGACTCAAGAGAGCGCTCAGCGGCTCTACATTCAGTTTCACACCGGAGTAGTAGTTCGGATAAGAATGACCCGCAACCGACTATGACAAAAAATAAACTGACCAAATATCCCAAAAGCACTCTAAAAGGCTTGATCAGGGGATTCCTTCGAGACTGATTTGAGAGTTTTCTTCATCGTCAGAAGAATCAATCGCCAGGAACCTAATCCATAAACCCATCAAACCCATAATAAACATCAAACCCGAAAGACAGGCTCGCTATGAAAACCTATTTTAATGAATTTGTGCCACCGTGTTTATACTCGTCCATATCGTTTATTATTGTATCACGTGATCGTTACACCCATATAAGACACCACAACCAAGGTATACATCCATCATCATAGCATGGTTTCACTAGACCCACCCCAATTACACCCATACGACTCCGCAGATGTCTTTCGCTATTTGTGTCTGTTAGATTGGCTGTTATCTGGCAAAGCTCAGGGCCAATTGGAAGTCGACTATCCGTCAACATACGAAACATTACTACAAATCGTAAATGTCTTCTGTAGCGACAACAGTGGTGAAAAACCAAGCTTGAACGATTCCAAAAAAGACCTTGAAACTTTGTCTTCCATATATTCGCCTAATGTTTCGCGAATGCTTGCGAAAACGCTAAGCACGGTCTTGAAAGAAGTACCTAATCGGGCGTACGATGTTGCCAATCAATTAGTCAACCACGTAGCCGTTGATGACGACGGCCTGTTACTACCCCCAGGCAAAGTTGCCTGTTTGGTTTTGGCAGATATCATACAACATCTCCCTCTCCAGGTTAACTCCTTGATAGACTACACCCTTACACAAGTGTATAAGATCATAAAGAAGGATGCGGGCGTAGACCACCTCGTCGTGTACTTAATGAGCGTATTGTTGAGTCACGCGCTGAAGTCGGATGTCAGCGAAAAGACTGCCGCCAAGTTGGATAAGATCTTCGTAAAAGAAATTACTCAAAGCACGATCTCCGAAGATTTCTCAGACGAGGCGCTAGAAGCTTCTGCTAGAGATTCGCTGAAACTGCTGAGCGTGGCTCTCATAATTTACTACATAAGCTGCTTGAAGCATCTCTTGATTCTACAGACAACATCTCACTATGAACAGCTCCTCAAGTTCTCTGCGTCTGCCACTTCGGGTTCTAAGATGAAACCAGAGGCATTGATGAGCCTGCAGCACCAATACCAGCAAAATCTACTTCTGACTCACGAAAAAATGTTTCGATTCGGATTCAAATCGCAATTTCAAGAGGTAAGATCGGCCACAGTAGACCTTGTCGCAAACATTCTCTTAAATTTCATAGGCACAGAATCATTTAGCGCTACCGACTACTTGATTGGTTTATATCCGCTTCCGCCACTCAATTTGCGCGATGAATCAATGACGGTGAGATTGAACGATAACGCTGAAACCATCGTAGACGTTAAACTGGAAAGCAACACCGTCCTGGGCCACGACAGCCAGAGCCAGATCAATCGTGACAGTAACCTCTTGTTATTTCAAGTAGGTGTTGTGGAGGCTCTCATGTTTTACTTGCAGCTCGAGCTGTTGCAGTCGTCTGCAGAGCGGCCCTTGACATTAACGGCGCTTGTAGACACCATTCTCCGTAAGTTCGGCGAATTAGATCACCCACTACAGGTGATTAACCAGCAGTGGGAACGGACGTTGGAGCACTGGTCTACAGTCATCAATCATGTAGTTGCCGAGTTGGGTTCCACTTGTCACGAAGTATTGACACAATTCGTTGTTGCCAAGTTCTCTCAATCGGAAGATATAAGCATCGATATGCTGAGCAAAAACAAACGAGAATCGATATTCTTTGGCTTCGGTGGTTCGAAGAGCAACAAGGGAAAGGAGGCATCTTTAGGAAGAATCAATTTAAAATCCAACGCGTACCAAATAAAGCTTCTTCTCGACATTGTTCTTCAAATCCTTCCTTACGGTGTAGACTTTGATGCTGCTTCCGCGAAGAAATTAAAGTCTACGCTACCAGTCTCGGATGATGTCACATTGGCGGATGAAGAGGAGGATGCAACTACTTCCAAAAAGTCACACTACATCAGCACGTTGCTTATCTCATTCCTCGCTAGTGACTCGGAATGTCTCAGGAAGTTCAGCTTGCAAGCTTTAGTGCAATATGCACAAGTCAACCGTACTGCCAGCAATCAAATTATTCTTGATTTGTTTCAGATTGTGAACAACGACTATAACCACAAACTTTCCGACGACAAGGGAGGCAGAGTAGCAAAGCTCTTTTATCACGCATTGGCATTGCTGGCCCTCATTAAACAATCCAAAATTACTTTACTTCAAAACTCAACTATAGCACAAGTGCTTAGTTTCTGCACTCAAAACTTAAAAAGCACCAATGGGCTGAAGAGCCTCAAGTCTGGAGCGTGCTGGATCATTTTAACGTCTCTTGTCACTTTATACCGTGACTCAGAGTTTGTTAAAGTCAACTCCTCGCAGTTTTTAGTGTTTTGGAAGAATTTGTTGACTTCCCAGTTCGTCACATCCGGTTTGGGAAACACTGATGTCGCCAACATGCCCGAGATCTTGTGTAACCTCAAGCTTCGTACGCTAAGTCTCGCGTGCCTCCTTAATTACATACTGGCGCTGGATCATTCGCCTGAGTTGTCGCGCCAGCTTCAATTTTTCTTGGTGAAATCTCATAAATACTTGTTGTACTTAGAAAGCAGCATAGAAAGTGTCGGGCTGGTGACTAGTCTCAACCCTCAAGCGTTCAATGCCTGTGACTTGAATGTCAATGTTATAGGCAATTACTTGTTTTCGAATGCGGTGGACTCGGATGTCTTTACAGAGGAAAATCAACTCATCAGCTTGATCTTGTACAGTAAGAAAATCATATTACAAGGCTTCATCAAGCTTTCACACCATCTTAAAAGTGACGTGAATTCAAGTCTTGTGGTTTTTTTGTTAAAGGTTTTTGCTGACTCCAAAGGATTTTCAAGACAAATCCCAGGAGATCTGGTGCACGAGAAACTGAAGAGCACTAAGAAAGTCCAACAGGAAAAGGTTGCTCACGTAAGCCACAATTTGGTGCTTCTTGAAGAGGAGTATAACTACAACTTTGGTGTCACCAGTAAATTCGAACTAGACAGCAGCGTAGTCGACGAATTGTGTTTGCAGATCGAGGTCGACAATAATGACACAACGCTGGCATTTACTTCTTCAGCACAATCGAATCTCAGCGCCACAACGACACATACGGCGACTGGCCAAACCGCCAAGCTACTGGCGCCCTCTAACGGCTGGTTGGATACATTGGAAAGACAGATCTACGCGTCTTCTCTCCATTCCATCCAACACGACCCGCTCACTCTTTTGTTGGGCCGTTACTCTCTCAAGCACATCTTCAGCCCAAGTCTTGTAACCTCACTTGTTGACTTATCTATAGAGCTCTTCGTTCTTGTATTCCCTAGTCTCAGCTACAAAATTCAATTCTCTCTCCTTGAGCAACTCGTGGCATCGGCGTCAGCAAAGAACATGGACCCGCTACGTAAACAAGCAATTACAATCAATTTGGCAGTGACTGTTCATGCCCTATTCAAGAGCCTCCACAAGCGCGGCCATGCCTTGGACGAGAGCCTTGTATTGCTTTCCCTCGATCTCATTGATAGCATCAGCTCATCTAACGAGCACATTGTCACTATTTTGGCCGATGCCGTCGGTTTAGCTTCGGCTCAACTCCCCAAGAACAAGTCCGAAGAGTATGTCGCTGCAAGAATTGTCAAAATTGTCGATGACGTAAACCCTTTCCGCCGTGGTCGGCTCCTTCTTTCAGTGAGCAAAGTATATCAGCATGCTCACGTTGGTTTCCTGGAAGTTTATAGTGTTACTGCGCAGCTTCTCCGAGATCCACATCCCGTCATGGCCCTTTACACACTAAAAGCAATGACCACGTTATTGGGGGATGCTACCGGCAAACAAGGTTTGGTCAAAGGTACATTCCAGACTATACATGAGAATTTCTTAGCCGGTTATTACGGAACAAATCTGGGCGATACTCAATGGATTAACCTTAGATTTACGCATAGATTGAACTTCCAGTTGTTAAATTTGCTCAAGGTTGCAGTAACGACTTTGGGCCCCAGCATCAAAGAGTTTGAAGCTCTGTTAAAATCTAAGGTGTTTCAAATTCTTTACGCGTACGCCCTCGGATTCGACTGCGCAGACCAGATTGAAAACATCTCGACCCTCCAAGAGTTGATATGCATTTTGCAAGAGATCTTAATCTTCGACATAGGTTTCGTGGAATATTTCACCGACTGGTTCCGTACTTTGAGTGAGTATCTCATAGCCTACAACATGAAAATGGGCGTGGGAACGGCTTCTCCTTTGTATCTCGACGGCAGCGCACTATTTCCGTTGACCACTAGCAGTGAGCTCGCAAACATTGCGTTTGCAAGCTTGGTAGAAATGACCAAAATTGGAGTGAAAACCCTAAACCCAAAGTCACTCGACCTTGCTTTGATTTCAATGGAATTGAATCCTTGTGGCAGTGCCAGAGACCTCATTTCGTTTTGGGTCGATGTTCAGCCGCAACAAAATTGGTTTACCAGGCTCAATGGCATTTTCCGTGTATCGTCTCGTAAATTAGTGGGTCCATTCTTAGAACAGTACTATGAACAGAAGATGCTACCCATGCTGCAGCGCGAGAAGAAAAGGTCTGTTTCTGCAGCCAACTTTGAGTTTAAGGACGAAGAAGTTGAGGGAATAGTCGATGTATCGGGTTCAGTGGACGATAAGAATCAACCAATCAATTGGGAGTTCAAGCTCCTTATTTATGACTTACTCATCAATGTCTTGACGGCCGCTGAGACAGACGCGGTGCTATTGGATAGTTTAAAGCCCCGAATCCAAGAGATCATTCGTCTATCATTTTTGGGAACGACAACCCCGATTTTAGCCATTCGCTTAAGGGGAATTCAGCTTTTGGACAGAACCTTAAGTTTGGTTGGCGAGTTGGAAGACCCTCTTTACCCCGATACGTCGATTTTAGAGCAGCAGCAAGCTCAAATTATCAGCGCATTGATCCCTTGCTTTGATTCCGACAGCAATCCGAATGTTATCGTGGCGGCCATTACTGTCTCTTCCAAATTTATCAATCTCCCTCGCATCAAGTTCTACTCGAAGCAGCGGATATTGAATACCATGATCTACTTGCTTGAAGAGATCTCCTCTGGCAAGTTCCTCAAGTTTGTGTTTTTAGAGTCTATGGCAGAATACTCGAAAAAATCAATCCAGCTCGCAATTCTTAACTGCTGGGCAGTGCTCAAATTGCGTTTGACACACCTGGACGGGCAATCAGCGAAGGAGCTTCGCGAGATTTTGGCCAAGTATTCGCGTTTGTTGATACTGTTGTGGATCCTTATTCTCAAAGATCTTTCCACACTTAGGTATAGTCTGCCTGATGCGCGAGAACTCGAGTTGTACCAGCGTTACTGGCTTAATTTCATTGCTGTCTTAAGCTTGTCGTTGGAGAGCGACACTGCGCTTATTCGCGAATTGTTACAAGAAGAGAATGGCAATTTCTTCTTTGTGATGTTCTGCCAGTGTCTCGAATCGCTTATTCGTGGAAGCGACGTGCCACAGGTGTTGAATTGTGTAATCAAACTTTTAAAAATCCCTGAACTCACGCAGACTCTTTTGGAAGAAGGCTTATTCGAAGAAGTAATTGATACCCTTGACCGCCTAGTTCTCATGGAGACAGACATCGAGGTGAAGTGTAAAGTCATAGAGGTTGTGCAGGCGTTTTTTGAGGCATTGATCTCACTGGAAGACACAGAAGATAAAAACTTATTGGAAATCACAAGGGTGACCATGCTACCGCTTTTTGAAACATTTCCGTTTTTGAGACAGGACTTTGATCCGGAGAACATGGCACACCAGCTTTCGCTAAAGCATTGCACATCTACATCCAACTTGCTCTTAACCAAGACCCAAATGGCAGCAATGGTGTTTATGGTACAGAAGTTTCCTGCCAATGAAATTCCTGACCTCTTATCATGTGTTCTCTACATATTCGCCAAATTCTTCGAATTCGGTAATGTGGTTATCATTGGCTCAATTTTACCGTACATGAAGACCATATTGGGTTTGTGCAACAGCTTAAATGTGGACTTGGTTGATCCCTTTTTCCAAGCTATTCGACGCACCTCTGCGATGACCTCAGACCCCAACCAGATTCACTACTTGGTGACGATGATGATCTTGGCGACTGTATCTAACGTCAAATTCAGTCAAGATGAAACGGCTGTTTTCGCATCGGCGCTTGTCGACGGCTTACTGTCTGAAGAGTTAGCCACCACTTCCGTGCAGAGCATCAAGTCGTTGGTGACTGCCGCCAACAAGGGGAATCTGTCTGTTGACGCAATCGTGAAACTGGTAGTACGCGCGCTTTTGGTGACCTTGCTCGAACAAGATCTGGTTGTAGACACGAAGTTGGCTTTAGAAATCGTGCTTACATTCCTTCTGTCGTCTGTAGTTGAAAACGAAGAAAAGGCTACTGCTGTTTTAACAGTTGTGCTTCCTCTTATGATCGAAGCACATCAGCAGAAAAAGATACCCACAAATTATCTTCAAAGTAAAATTATGGGACTAATCGGCAAACATCCACAGAGTTTCAAGACTGTGGTGACTCATGACTTGGATGACAAGCAGAGAAGCGAGGTTGAGACGTTAGTAAAGTCGCATGATCTGGTGAGGTCTGCTACATCGGAGGTCACCATTGAATTGAAAACGTTCGGTGATGATTCCGAAGCTGGCGAAACAGAATGAGACAGTATTTACCTAAAACCAGTAATAGAACTAAATTGAAATTAGGGCAAACAGTAACGACATTGAGATTATTCCAAGAGAAATTTCGACTGTTGGTGCCCAATTTTGTGTTAAGATCATAGAACAAACAACTGAAGAATACATCTTCTTGGAAAGAAAGACAGCTACTGAACATTTCTTTCTCTCAAAACTCAGGAGAACGAATAGGAAGGATACCTCCTATTTAAAGTGCAGTGACCAGGCGGTGTTTACGGTTCTCTCATCTTTAAAGAGACACTTTTTCCCTAAAGTAGGCTTGGCAATACCCCAAAGACTAAAGGTATTGAAGAAAGAAAAATTCATTATTCCTGTTGGAATAGCAGTTAACTCTAAAAAGTTATATCGTGGCGTGTATTGCGTTTACTTCAGCGATTAGGAAAATAGAGATCCAAAAGAGCAAGCAAATGCGATTTCTTAAATCAATAAATTCTAATTAATCCCAAATCAAATTAATCTCAAAATTTTAAATTCCTCCCTTTTTTTATGAAGTCACTAGTTTACCTGCTGGTTTTACTTTCGAGCAACACCCTGGTTGTACACCTGAAATGGTTATCAGGCCCAACCTAAACTACGCTTGAGACTTCCCTAGTCACTTCAACCAGCCAAACAAGTTAGCGGCCAAAAGTGCTCATAACCGCAATGTTCCACTCAATCGTCCTATTATGGGCATTACTTTGCACCTGTGTCCTGGCGACACAACACACCTTTCAGTTCAAGGCTGAGCTAGTCCGGGCGAACCCTGACGGCGAGCACGAACGAGACATGATAGGAATCAACGGCCAGTGGCCGCTTCCGACAATCCGCGTCAAACTTGGTGACCAGGTTCGCATCAATCTCACGAACGGCATGGAAGACCGTAACACCTCATTACATTTCCATGGGCTCTTCATGAAGGGCCAAAATAGCATGGACGGGCCCGAGGGCGTGACACAGTGTCCAATTCCGCCCGGGTCATCGTTTTTATACGATTTTACCGTAAATCAAACGGGTACCTACTGGTATCACTCACATCTGGGCGCGCAATATAGCGATGGGCTCAGAGGCGTATTTGTCATCGAAGAGCCCACCAAAGAAGGGTATCCGTTTAAATTCGACGAGGATGTCACGTTGACAGTCAGCGATCACTATCATATGCAAAGTGCTGATATCATGGCCCATTTCAAGCTGCGGTTTAACCCTTCGGGCGCAGAACCGATCCCTCAGAATGCTCTTTTTAACGAGTCGAGACTGGTGACGTGGGACGTCCAGCCGAATTCAACGTACTTCTTGCGAATTGTCAATATGGGCATGTTTGTTTCACAATACGTCTTTTTGGATGACCACGAATTCACAATTGTCGAAATCGATGGTGTCTACGTAGAGCCCTTCACTGTCTCCTCTTTGTACATTGCGGTTGCCCAGAGGTATGGGGTTTTGGTGAAAACAAAGGAAAATCCAGCCACAAAGTCGTTCAGGTTTGTCAATGTAATAGACCGCCCGATGTTGGACCTTGTCCCAGCAGACCTAAAGATCATCTCGACGAATTACATGAATTACCCCGGTGCAGATAGAAAGCCTGAGCCTTTGGCTAATGAAAAACATAGTTTTGACAAGTTGATTAAAGCCTTAAAGCCGGCTGACGACTTCCATCTTAAACCACTCGACAAGAAGGCTCTTTACGCCGACGCTGATTACCGGATCGTGCTCAACTTCACTATGGAGCAACTTGGGGACGGGGTCACATACGCGTTTTTCAACAACTTGACATACACACCACCAAAGGTTCCCACCTTGTACTCTGTATTTTCCAGCGGTAACCTCGCCACTAATCCCCTAATTTATGGTACCAATACCAACACTTTTGTGCTCCAATACGGTGAAATTGTCGAGATTGTGCTCAACAACATGGATCCTGGTCTTCATCCGTTCCACCTCCATGGTCATATCTTCCAGCTTATCTCCCGTTCAGAAGGAACAGAAGACGAAGAAGAGCCCCAAATCTATGACCCTTCTAACCCAGATCACACCAACTTTCCCGCAAATCCTATGATGAGAGACACTGTTGTTGTGAATGCTAACGGATTTATGGTTCTTCGGTTCAAGGCAAATAATCCTGGAGTGTGGTTCTTCCATTGCCATGTCGATTGGCATTTGGAGCAAGGTTTGGCCATAACGCTCGTGGAAGCACCTCAGGAGCTACAAATGCAACAGAAAATCGGCCACCCCAGTCATATTGAAGCGTGCAAAGCAGGCAACATGCCGTTTGAGGGTAATGCAGCCGGCAGGTCGGGAGCCACGAAGCAGTGGCTCGATTTAACAGGAGAGAACGTGCAGTTGGACCCATTGCCCGCTGGATTTACCACGAAGGGATATGTGGCTATAATAACTTGTACGCTTGCAGCCATTTACGGAATTTTCACCATCTATCAGTATGGCATTGAGGACATCAACTCGGATAACGCCGAGCAGATTGTCCAGACGTTGTATGCCATTGTGAAGAAGTATGACAGCGAGGAGTCTGCTAGAATGTTAGATAATGAGCAGGAAGACACTGGCTAAATAAAAGTACGACTGGGCCGTCAAGAATTCATTGAAAAGGCTTAGATTTAGCGATACATCTTGGAATGCGAAGAATCATGGACCGCACTTTAAACCACGAATAATGATATACTTGTAAATACAATGGCGAATAGCATTATATGGCTGAGAGACAACTGCAAATAATACATCCTTAGAGAGAACAATGAGAGGAAGGTTTCCACTTCGATTATTGCATTCGAGACAACAGCAGTGAAAACTCAGCTCGAACCCATACGTAAAGTTTCAAATAATTACAAGCAAAAATCCAAAATAATTAATTTCCATTCCTTTGCAAAGAAGTTAAGTCATGAGATATAAATCTCACTTCTTGGATATGACTTTCAGGTAACGCTATCTATTATGGTCTACACACGCACACACTTATCAGTATATCCAGCATTCTGTTTGTTACTGTTTCTTCTCCACTAATTCTTTAACAACCACTAATAAACCACCAAGTTCCACAACCAAATACAAAATGTCACAGTTATTCGAGTGGGCGTTCGGAAAGAAACTCACTCCGCAGGAGAGGCTTCGAAAGAATCAGAGAGCGTTGGAAAAGACACAGCGAGAATTGACCAGAGAAACGGCAAAGTTACAGCAACAAGAAAAAAAGCTCATTGGCGATATCAAGAAGTCGGCCAAGCTGGGCCAGATTGCCAGCGCCAAAATCCAGGCTAAGGACCTCATTCGTACGAAATCATACATCGACAAGTTCAACCTGATGAAGGCACAGCTTCAGGCCATCTCGTTGAGGATTCAATCTGTGCGTAGCAATCAGCAGATGGCTGCGTCGATGCGTGATGCCACACGTGTGTTACTGGGAATGAATCGTCTGATGAACCTCCCACAACTTTCCCGTATAGCGCAGGAGTTTGCCAAGGAGAATGACTTGATGGACCAGAAACAGGAGTTCATGGACGATGCCATTGACGATGCCATGGAGTTGGACGAAGATGGTTTGGGTGAGGAGGAGCAGGTGGATGAGCTCCTCAGCAAGGTATTGGATGAGATCGGAGTTGACTTGAACACCAGCTTGAAGGACACGCCTAGCCTGATCCGGGTTGAGGAGCCCTCTACAGCTCGTGTAGCACAAGCGGTGGGTAGCAACGAGGACGATCTACAGGCGAGACTCGATAGTTTAAAGAAATGATGGCGATTAGGTCGATGAACGAATGCGATACAGAAATGATAATAAAATAACAGAAAGAAGAAACACAAATAAGAGCAAAGCAAAGTTAGACGAGTTTTAAAAGAAGAACTTTGTGGATCGTTTTATTGAGCGGAGGAGGAAGACTGGAAACAAATTTCCAGATGTTGCATTTTTTTTTAACCTGTTAGTAAAAAGGAGTGATACTATTGACCCTGCAAAACCTACTTCCGTCTAAAATCTCAGGCTTTTATTTCACAATGCTTCAATGTACCAACGCTTCAATCGTCCAACGCTTCAATCGTCCAATTCCCAATTACTCCTACATTGCCAAATGCATTAGCCACCATTCGCGTTCACTCTATAATTAAATGTACTTTTGTGCCTCCAAGTAGTCGATGATGACCTTGGCACTCTCCTCAACACTCTGCCCGTCATAGTTCTTCAAATGGATCTCGGGCTTCTCGGGAGCCTCATATGGGGCAGAAATTCCCGTGAACTCCTTGATGATGCCCTCCCTAGCCTTCTTGTACAAGCCCTTTGGATCTCTCTGTTCTGCAACTTCAACAGGAACATCGACGTAAACTTCAACGAAGGGCAAATCGTCCTTAGCATGCAACTCACGAGCGGTCTGTCTGTCTTTGATGTATGGACTAATGAAAGAGGTAAGTGTCACACAACATGAGTCTGTGAACAACTTGGCTACCTCCGAAATACGACGGATGTTTTCATTACGGTCGGCCTCCGAGAAACCCAAGTCCTTGTTCAATCCGAATCTGATGTTGTCACCGTCCAATCTGTACGCATTAAGGCCTCTTTGTAAAAGCGCTTGTTCGATAGCACAAGCAATGGTGGATTTTCCACTGGCAGATAAGCCGGTTAACCAGACGGTTACACCCCTTTGTTTTCTGAACTCAGCACGCTCGGAGTGGGAGAAGTTGTCATGCCAGGTGATGTTGGTGGCCATTCTAGAGATTAATAAAAAAGCGAATGCAATTGGATTGGAGACGTTGAAACAGGCTGCAAATTTATGTACCTCCAACATAATACAATCTCACGTGACTTATGTGCAGGATGTGCAGGTGGAGGTATGAGATTGGATATCCACACAAATGCAGTAGATAAATGGAAGATTTTCAATTGGCTTTTTCGTGAGCGATTTGATGGTTTGGAAGGCATAGCTGAGTCTTACTTGATTTATAAACTAGGCGATTTGGGTGGTTTCATAGGAGTTTATGGGTTCTCTTATCGACAGACATTCTGCAGGATGGGTGCAAAAAAAGATACACACGGCTATTCTATGGTTGTTAGAAAAGATGTCAAACCCGAAGGGTAGATGAAAGTAGCAAAGGTAATGCAAAGAATGTTCGGTGATGCCATGAGTTCGCAAGGCTTGGAGTTGACGCAAACCCAGGAATCCTCTTTAACGTTGGTCAGATGCCACGTAGAAAATGCCATCTTTAGATAACAAAATCCCCATAAATCGAATGAAGCATATTTTTTTCATACTCTTTAGCGTCTTGTTGTTACATGTAACATTAAAAGAGTCAGCCTTTGGGTGTATATTCGATAGGGTACTTCTAACGAATAAGCAAGAGTAACCGGGTTCGTGTAAGTAAAATGAAGATCACTTAATTCCTATTAATTTCTCAATCCGAAATTCTTTTTCATTTAACCATTCCAACCTTTTTTGCTATTCCAGTCTTAGTCTTCTTCGACTACACTACAAAAGAACCAGAAAGAATTACATCCATCTACAAATGCAAATTACAAACCTTTTTCTTCAAAAAATTGTAAATCAAATAAAAAAAAAAAATTTCTCATAAAAATAATTGTCGATTCGACTACATCTATCCCTTCTTTATCTCTATCTTTATCTCTCACGGCTCATCACCAATTAATTACTGACTCTGTACCCATCACATATACTCCACCTTTTCCTCCAAATGTCTCTTCACACCACCAATCTTGACGGAATCTTGCCCCTTGTGGCACGTGGAAAGGTCAGAGACATCTATGAGGTTGATTCCAAGACTCTTCTCTTTGTAGCTACCGATCGTATTTCAGCTTACGATGTGATTATGACAAACGGCATTCCTGCTAAAGGAAAGATTTTGACCAGCTTGTCCGAGTTCTGGTTTGATTTTTTGTCGTCAGAGGTGCCTAATCACTTGGTTTTGCCTGCCGGAAGCAAGGACCTCTTCAAGCACTTGCCTGAAAAGTTGTCTGAACAAAAGTATAGGGACCAATTGGAGGGCCGCTCATTGCTCGTGAAGAAAATGAAATTGATCCCATTGGAGGTCATCGTCCGTGGCTACATCACAGGTTCCGCCTGGAAGGAATATAAGACCTCCAAAACGGTCCATGGCTTGACTGTCGAAGAACAAGATTTGGAGGAGTCCCAGGAGTTCGCGAAACCCATCTTCACTCCATCGACCAAAGCTGAGCAGGGCGAGCACGACGAAAATATCTCCCCTGAACAGGCTGAGAAGATTGTAGGTAAAGAGTTGTGTGAAAAAGTCGCCTCTATTGCGGTGAAACTCTACACCAAGGCTAAAGAGTACGCTAAGAGCAAGGGCATCATCATCGCCGACACCAAGTTCGAATTTGGCTTGGATGAAATGGACAACGTGGTTTTGGTCGATGAGGTCTTGACACCAGACTCGTCGCGTTTCTGGAATGCTTCCACTTACAGAATCGGCCAGGGTCAGGACTCCTACGACAAGCAGTTTTTGCGTGACTGGTTGACTGCCAACAATTTGAATGGCAAGGATGGCGTTGCTATGGATGAGGATATTGCAGTCCGCACTAAGGATAAGTACATTGAAGCTTATGAAGCTTTGACGGGTTCGAAATGGACTGAATGAATACTTTAATAGACACAAATTAAACGGATGGGTAATGCGTTTTGTAAATTTTAAACAACTGCTATCGCTCCTGTTTTTACTTAGATTCTACAAATTCAGCATTAATTCATTAACCGTGTGCATGCATTAAAGATTGTGGAAATCTTACATCAATATCGGTAGTTCTGCCGAAGGTATTCTTCTTCGAACTCCGGTGTGTTGCGTTTCTGAAGATTCATTTTTTGCACCTCGTCGGTGACTCTTCTTTTGATGACTTTTGGGCGTGTTGGCGAAAGCTGTTCATATTCGTACTCTACGTTTTTCGTTTTCAAGGGACTTCGGCGTTGCTGACCATTGATACCGGCAATGGCAAGTTGCTTGACTCCGTGAGTGAGTTGCTCTGGATCTTCGTATTCCCGAGGGCCCTTAGGTTTTGCAGACTGATACCTGATCTGATTCTCAAAAGAAGTTGCAGAGGAATCTGACTTCTTGCGATGAAGATCGAATTTGGGATCTGGGCCTCTTTTATGAAGATAGTCAACAAGCCGGGTTTGGACTTCCTGTTCTACGACATGATTAAATTCGCGCTGGTAATTGAGTCTCAACTCCTTAGCCTCTCGGTCCATGGCTCGTTTCCGTAAATCAAATTCCTCTTGTAGTTCCTGATTGAGTTGTTCATGCTTTGCTGCATAAATGCTTTGGATGCGGCTAAGATTCTCTTCGAAGTCGTGCTTTCGCAGGGCTTGTTCCCGTTCATGCTCTTCTTTAAGGATAATAATCTTTCTTTCCATTTCCTGCTTGAGGAATACAACTTTTCTATCTAAGTCTTGTTTCTGGTTCTCAAGCTGGCTGTGCAGCAACTCCAAAGCTTTCAAAGCCTTTTCCTTCCGTTGCAACTCTTCGCTTTTGATCTGCAACTGCGAATGAAACGCGCTGAGTGTGCTGCTGAGTGTTTTGAGCTCCTTTTCTTTCCGAAACATTTTCACAGGTATAGAGTTCAAAAGTTCGAATGTGTTTGGACGTAGAGAAGGGTCCACTGTTATGCTATTTGAAATGATTGATCGTAACTGCATTGAGTATTGTAGCGATACCTCAGGAATCAGTCCTTGCTTTATTTTGTTTTGAAGTTGTAAATGCGTTTTGGCCTGGAACGGTGGCTGCAAATTGCATAGTTCGAAAAGAACACACCCTAAAGACCAAATGTCACACACGGGCGAGTAAGGGTTATCCATCAAAACTTCGGGCGACATGTAGTATGGGGTCCCGACGTATGTTTTTGCAAAATCGTTTTGGGAAGTGAGCATTTTGGCGAGGCCAAAATCCCCCAATTTGATGACTTTCCCGTTGTCCAGCAAGAAGATATTATCTGGCTTGATGTCGCGATGTATCACCACCGTTTCAGAATTTACGGCTGGTTCCTGTTTTTCTGCGGAGCTCAGAAAGAGATCGATGTTCTTAGCCTCGATCCCATAGTGGCATCGGTGCAATGCTAGAAGCGTCTGCACAAGTACATCCCAGATGAATTCTTCCGGAACTGACTCCCTGTTCTTCTTAAAAGTGGAAATGACTTTTCCCAAGTCTCCTCCGTCGCAGTATTCCTGGTATATATGAATCGCTTTTCGTTCAGCGATGTGGTCATGACGGGCATATTTGACGATATGAGGATGATTTAGCTCGCGTAGGATGCGAAGCTCGGAAATAATGTGATTCTTTTCTTGGGCATTCATCGACGTGTACTCTATCTCTTTGCGAACCAAGACTTCGCCTGTGGCTTTGTGTTTGACTTTGCGAACCGTTCCAAACGAACCCTTGCCGATCACCTCAAGGGCGTCGTATTCGTCGGATATGGGCGACATGCTGCGCTGAAGTGGCACAGAATCTTAGTACGAAACTGGCTTAAGGAGACGTTTGTGCTAGTGTTTTGTATTGCAGAGGGCTGAGATAGTTTGGGGTGTTTACACTTTACCCAATCGGGAACTGTAAGTGAGTACAGAAACTACTGCACGTTAACGTTTTAGACGTGCATGCAACACCTGTCAAGATCGACCAAAAGGAGGCAGGTAAATACAGTCGGAATTAGGATTCTTCGCGGCAAACGCAAGGAGAGCTATCCTAATAGAAAATGAAAATGCGCAATACCTTTACACAACAGTACAGTGAGGACCTTCTAAAGCAAAAAGAAGTAATACATAACTTGGACCGCTACTGATACAAACTTTGAATACTCTCCAAATTCATTTCTTTCAGATCAATTTTTATTTTCTTTTCCTACAATGTATTACTTATAATGGTGTTTAATGATACGAGAATACACATTAACTTTATAAATAAAAAAAGATCACCATGCGATCTTGGCCAAGAAGCCGTTGGGGTACTTTCTGTTAATGAGCTTTCTGAGCTCATCGTAAGTGAGAACAACGAAACCGAAACCCATCGAAATAAAGTAGTATTCTACGGGAACTTGAGAGGTGCCCATGGACCTCTGAATGGCAGGTATGTAGTTCAAGAAGAAAGTGACACCGATACAGAAGGGCACAGTAATGAAAATCTTCTTGTTTTTCAATGGAGAGTGTTGGAACACACTCAAGTAACGGGTTCTCATAGCCAACAAGTTGAAACATTGCATGATAACCAAGTTGTTGAAATAGATAGACGAGGCGGTATCGATGGCATCGGTGACTCCGGGAAGGCTTAGGTAGGTACCGTAATTCAAAACAAATTGAGAGAACTTGAATCCGACTCTTTGCAAGTGAATGAAACCAAGCAAAAACGAGGTGAAAGCATAGAAAGTACCGATGGTAAGATACGAGTGGAGCATCAACTTGTAGTCGACCAAGTTCTCGCCAGAAATACTTCTGGGGGGCTTTGACAACAAGTTCTTCTCATCTGGCTCGTAGGCTAAGATAATGGCATTTGCACAGTCTGTCACGCAACAAATAATGATCATCAAGAATGAAGACAACATCTGGGGAATACCAATCAAGAAGTTTAATAAAACAGGCCAGAGCTCGGCATACGTTCCGGCAGGAAGCAAGTAACCCAACGTTTTTCTCAAGTTCTCAAACACCAATCTACCGAACCTCAAGGCCTCGATGATCGAGTTAAACAAGCCATCTTCGGCTTCACCGTCGTACATCAAAATCAAGTCTGAGGCTTCTTTAGCAATGTCGGATGCATCGATCAACGAAATGCCAACATCGGCTTGCTTCAAAGATGGTGAGTCGTTAATACCGTCACCGGTCATACCGATAATGGCTTTACGTTCTTGGAACTCCTTGATAATCATCAATTTGTGTTCTGGGGTGGTTCTGGAGAAGACTAATTCCTGATGTCTCAAGATCAAGTCCCATTGTGGAATCGTCAACTTAGAGAGGTCAGGACCAGTAAGACTGACGGTTCTGTGGATAGGCTCAGTGCTGGTTGAAGAGCCGTTGATTGCCTCCATTTTGACTATGTCGTTGTACTTGTCCACCTCCATGGTGGCAATACCGACCTGCTTGGCAATAGACAAACCGGTGAGCTCATTGTCACCTGTGATCATTACAGTTCTAATGCCTGCATTTCTCAATTTATCGATGACCTTGTCTATACCCTTCCGTGGAGGATCCTCAATACCTACCATACCGATGAATGTCAAATTTTGAGAGATTTCCTGTCTTACAGCCTTGACGGTCTCAGGTCGGTTCTCGAAGTCAAAATCGGGAGCGAAAACAAGTTTGGAGGCAAATAAAATTACTCTCTTGCCACTGTTAGACCATTTTTCCTGAATGTCCATGACTCTCTGTCTCGTAGCTTCGTCCAACTTGTTGACACCAGAGGCCTCAAGAATGTGGGTACATTTTTGAATCAAGATATCAGGGGCACCCTTCACAGTCAAAAACAAGGTCTCGGAAATATCTTCAGCCTCAACGTCCAAGCCCATGGAGGAGTAACTTTTGGCGGCATCACCGCCTTGAGGAGCTAAGATCTTAGCCATGTACTTATCCTTTGAATTGAAAGCAACGTCAAACTTTGAATTCCATTCGGATTCAAAGGTGGAGCGTGGTTCGATGTTGTTGGTATACGTGTAAATGGCCTTGTCGGTGGCATTACCGGTCAAAGTACCGTCGGCGGTGGTGATTACCTCGTTACAAATGGAACCTATTGTGAGTAAGTGGCGAGTTTGAGGGTTGGTCAAGTCGGCAGTAACATCCTTCTCCAGATCCTCAAGATCTCTCAAGAATGTTTCCTCAACCGCATGACAGACGTTTGTCACGGTCATGGCGTTTTTCGTCAAAGTACCAGTCTTGTCGAAACACAACACGGACACGGAACCCAAAGTCTCCACGACGGCCAAACTTTTACAAAGAATCTTGCTCTCACGCATTTTTTTGGCGGTGATGACCAAACAGGTTGTTAATGCAATAGGCAAACCCTCTGGAATGAAAGAAACAGCGATAGACACACAGTCCACAATCAAACCAGGCACGCTAATCCAATCAGGGTACTTCTTTCGTAACCACACGGCCCATAAAATAATGAAAACAACAATCAATACAAGAATAAAGGAGCAGACGATAACCACGAATCTCAAGACCTCATATTGCATTGGCGACATTCCCTTTTTAGGAGCAGATGTCAATTTGGCAATGGAACCAAAAATTGTGTCATCACCTGTCGATACAACAACACCCTTGGCATTTCCGCTCATGACGAACGTACCTTGCATGGCAATACAACTTGTTTCAAGGTAATTGGAGCCAGCGGCATCAGAAACTGGAGAACCTGGGATGGGGTGAGATTCACCGGTCAAAATGGATCTGTCAAAGGCGAAATCGGGCGAGCATTCGGTGATTCTCACGTCAGCAGGAACTTTCGAACCGGCACTCAAGCAAATGAGGTCGCCGGGAACAATGAGCTTGGAATCGATTTGTTGGATAGCGCCATCACGAACAATAAGCGCTTCGCTAGGAATCAAATTATGAATCGAGTCCATGACACGCGAACTGGAGTAATCCTGAAAGAAATTGAACGCCGCCTGGAACAAGAAGATAACAATCAAAATGATACCCAACACCAAGTTGGGCAAAGCTGGCAGTGGGTTACCCAAGGGTTTCCACGAGATGATACAAAGAATACCACCAGAAAGAAGCAAAGCACCGAATCCTCCGAAAAAGTACATGAACAACTTTTTCAAGAGCTGGCTTGGTGGCTTAGACTGGACATTCTGGCCGTACTCCTTTAAGTTCAGTTCATATTGAGAAGAGCTCAAACCAACTTCAAGACTACTATGAAATTTTTCTACGATTTCCGAAGGCTCGTCAATGTGATAGGTGATTCCCGTGAATTTGCTGGCGGTTTCATCGAGACTGTGCTTGGTTTCCAACTCGTTTTCGACCTTATAAGAAACAGTACGGAAAACAGTCGGAAGAACCATGTCTGGAGCGACTTTATCACGAAGCGTGAACAAAGAGTCCTGACTGTTTCTTCGAAGCCCGTGAAAGGAGCCTCTTCTGCTAGATGGAGCAGGCCCATCGAATCTTCCGCCCTGGCCCTTTTCTAGATCGGCAGCGAATTTGATCCCGGGTCCTCCGGTGGTGGTGTTGACCTCCATAATATCGGAGTCAAAGTAGCCCTTATTGATGCTTGCATCTGAGTTGATGGAAGCCATGTTCAAGCGACGATTCTGGAAACTTGTGCTATGGGCCTTTTGTTTTATTTAGATGATATCACTGAAAACACAGAACTAAACCAATTGCGACTAGTAATGATTATTTACTCGTTTCCGGTTGATGTGTGTGGTGAAGGTTCTCAAAAGAAAGACAAGAGTAAAAACGATTACATATCTGGCGACCCAGCCATTTTATAGTTTCTTAACGTCAATGTCACTACAATATACCCAAAACAAGGTTACCCTCTCACAGTAGTGCCAGTCTCACGAAAACAGACAAAAAAAATTTTATATCCCGCATGCACGTGGCATTAACGTCCAATTCCGTCATGTAGTTAAAGTTAGCCAAAATGGCCCAGCTAAAGGCTAAGCTAGGACGTGACACAAACAATATGGACACTAAGGGAAACGAGGGTAGGAGCCACGGGGCTACGTAACCCTATACAGTTCCCACTGCAAAAAGCGGGTGCGGCGCGGCGCGTGGGCTCCTAACCATAATCAACTAGGGTAAGCGCTTGCCTCTATTGCAAAATATTTTTAATCAACGTTTATTGGTGACAGTCCCAAATCAAAGGTGTTTTTATCGGCTGTGTGCAGATTGCCCTGACATAATACAACAATTTGGTTGTCCGTTCGCATCGACATGCGGGGCTGCTTAAATGATGGGCGGGCTGCTAACCTTTGCGCCATTTCGTCAAGGTGATGAGTGGCTTCTTACTGTGAAGTGCACTGCCTCTTTTGCGCCAATTAAGTGATTGGACGGCAGACGAAGAGCTTATACATCAAAATTTTTCAGCATTTCAATTAAGATCTAGCGTCTGAAAAAAGGTCTACTTTCGGTTTATTTGAGCAATGCGTTTGAGAACTTATTATGGTTCACTCGAGAGGGAAAGAAGCACAGTCGTTTTCTTGGCCTGTCATTTGGCGTGTACATACCTTCAGTTACGAGATGTCACAATGTAAGGCTGTGCATGCAGGGACAATGAATATCGCTCAGAGCAAAAAGCATTGTTACCTAGGCGGCGGATCAACAGAAGTGGGATCAATTGGCCAAAATGTTTTTCGACAAGCAGCCTTTTGCATGCCGACCAAAGAAGCTTTTACTTGTTCTCAAGCCAGAGGTTAGTGATCTGTATCTCGTAAATGTTAAGAACATGTAACGCTAACAAAGTCATCGAGATAGCTAAGTCATTTCATTTAGTTATTTAGACATTGTTCCTGTTCAGAAACAAACAATCAATTGTTACGAAAGGGGGGGAGGGTGTTTGTTAGGCAATTATTCACCATTCCGCAAAGGTATTAGGGTCGAATCCAGATGCGTCCTACCAGCTCTGAAATTCCGAACCTGGTAGCGCTGAGTAATTTTTGCATAGAAATCCGTCACCAAATTGTACAGTGGCGACCATTATCCGTACTGCTCGATTAGGCTGAAAACGCATAGCCTTGAGTGAATTTGCTGAGGCAGTGAGTTACCTCAAATGGCGCTACGTTCCTTTTTGGAGAAAATGATGTTCGGACCTACGATACAATTGGGCTCACGATTTTTATTTGCTATCTGATCAGCCAATAGGGCAATCTACCAGTTATGCTTCTGTTGGTAGGATGTGCATGAATAACGTTGAATTTCTAACCCCAAAGACCGGTACAATACAAGAGATAGAGTCGAAACAAGCCATAAAACTTTTTTTTCTATTTCTCGTCTTTTAACCTTTGCTACAGACTGTTTGTCTTCAGAGTGTTCCTGGCTGTCACATGAAACTGCCGCACACTGATGAGGGTGATCGGTCATACATGGACCATGCAACATTTCATAATTCACTCGTTATTACGTAGGAAACTACACCTAAAAGACGACCCTCGATTCTGTGCGGCCACGACCGAATCGCATCACTAGAGGGCTTTCATATAATGGTTAGGCTCACAAAGCTAACACAGATCTACTGTTTTAAAATTAAAGTATTAAGCGCTCTACATCTTTCCCGTTTTTACTTCTTTCTTCTACGTGGTCGCCTTCCTCCTATGTTTTTGCGTGATTTTCCAGCTGAGGGATATATTTCGAGGCGATGTAAAATACAACACCGCCCCAAAGCTCCTTTTGACCGAAAATGCCATTCATGCAAATGTGTGTGGTTTTGTTCGGTATTTACGCTTCTCCTATTCTTTTCCAATTGCTATTGTTTTTTGTCAATAAATCCTAACTTTTTTTCAGTTCCCTATTCCTTCTCATGCATGGGCGGCTTTCGGTGTTCTTCTGTACACAACAGAAGCCGCACAGTAGTATGTGCGCACGGCTGTAGTTCTTTTTTTTTTTGCAGCCAAAACCATTCTTAAATGTAGCTTTGCGAAAGAATACGAAGATCTTTCTTCTCTGCTTGAATTAATGTTAGTTGCTCGTAAACTCAGGCCAACTAGATGTTGTAATAGTAGCGCTTTAGTCCAAGCTGGGAGTACTGACGGCAAAGTTGGATTTTGCTTGAGTGCAATTCGACATTGGACGAAAAACTAGAACTCATGGGATATCCTTAAGTTTTGTACCTATGGGTTGAATGTGATTGTATGTGAAGTGCTATGACACGTAGTGAAGGAAACCATTTGAACATTTGGAAACAAACCAAGCGCCTTATTATCATCTGAAGAACTGAAATTCTAAAGCTCATGAATGCTCCATGCTCTGATGGTTGTCATCATAGAACTTCTCTGTATAGTTAAAGTTAAAGCATGCATCCATTCTTGGAAGTGTGGCCCATTTGAAGTTAGGCTAAATCGTCCTCCAAGCAATGAGCCAATTCAAATCAGCCTTTCATGTTCATATACTCTTATATTTTTTTTTTCTCTTCTTTTTGAGCACACATGAGTAAACTGAGTAGGCGGCACTGTCAGAATTGCACAAGTGAATAAATTTACAAATAACTATACACTTCTATAGTTACCTTCATCACAAAATCGTCAACCAAATTTTATTTCAAACAAGAATTCGCCCATTTTCATCGTCAAAGTTTCTTCCTTCTTGCGTACACGAGTTTCCGCTTGAATTCCATTTTCTCCCCACATTTACATCCTATCTATTCAACCTCACTTCTTCTGGGCAGTTGTAGAAGTTGGCCTGTAACTATATATTTCGACAATACACCTCAATCGATTGTTCAAATCCACATAAACAACATCGAAACTGCATGCTAGTGTCCAGCGTCCTCTTTAAAAGCAATACGGCTAGTGTATTCAAGATTCCCCCAGGATCTCCATCTCTAGCGAATTGGACAACTACAGATGAGATCTGGAAGGGTTCGCTCAAGGTAATTGAGCAAGAAGACACAGAGGTTGATGAAGATGAGCGGGCCTGTGGCCTCCGGCTCAAACTCGAGCTCTACAACAAGGTAACACTCAATCTGCTACTGGAGGACTTCTCGGAAGTTGACAAAGAGACCCCGTGGGCGGAAGTCTGGTACAATCCATTCTCCGGGTCCGATTTCGACTATGCAATTAGTAACGATGGCAAAGATACGATTTTAAGTACGCCGGAATCGTCCAAGTATTACAAAATTGTCACTCAGTTACCCGGTACTGGGTACCATCCATTCCAAATACCGGGCAAAGGGCCCTTGCTACAAGTTGCATTGGGACTCAAATTTGAGGACCTGAGCGACTCTGCCGCCTTTTCCGAGAGTTTGGCCATATATAGGAGACGCTTTCTGAATTATCACGACACAGCTCTGTACGAGAAACAACTACATGACTTACAGCAGCGCGTACTTACAGACCTTCGCCTTTCGCTGGATGAATTTCGTGAGCCCACGCCTCTTTCAGATTTCGACGACGACGACTTTGGTAATTACGTAGGTGCTTATGATTAGATTTTATAAAGAATCATCAGTTTAACGGCTAAAATATTGTGGATCGTGTCTTGCTTCAAGTTCTACTTGATAACTTCTTTCCCTTCTCGACGATTATTTCAACATATGACGTAGGCATGGGAATTGTTTATTAATTGAGAGGTTATGACACTGCAAACATTCGTTATCCGGTCACTACTTCTTCTTTTTATAGTACATTTTTTGAATCAATGGATGGTGTTCCTTCAACTCCTTATTTTTGTTCTTGCTGTACTCAATGTACGCCATATCCTCACCCCCCGCCAATCCAGCAAGAGATCCAGCTGTTCTGGATGCGCTGCTGCCTTGGTACTCCAGCCTGTCCTTTGGCATGAAATTTGTGCCCTCATCGTCACCAATTTCAACACCGGCCGCATCTTCGTTCTTCAACAAAACCTGCTGCAAGAGCTCTCGTCTCTCTCTGGTATTGGCGTACGCCAAGTCGGGCAATTGTTCCATGCCACTGAGGTGTGTGATGACCTTGAAAGCATAACCCTGATCTACCAAGAAAGCTTGTCTCTTAGTAGAGTAATACATCTCTTGTGTATCCTTACTCACAAGTGAGTAGAAAAATGCGTTAAAACCTTCATCGTTACGTCTCTTGGCTCTTAAAATCCGACCTAATCTCTGGGCTTCTTGCCTTCTAGAACCATAATGAGACGAGATTTGGATCAAGCACGTAGCCTCAGGTAAGTCAATGGAGGTGTCTCCGACTTTTGAAAGAAAAATGGTGTTGACCTGGTCGTTATGTTGAAAGTTTTGCAAGATGGTCATTCTTTCTTGCTGTGGAGTAGATCCATAAATAAATGGCTTTCCTAGCTTTAAAGCGTATTCCTGTAATGCATAAACGTTGTCACTAAACACAATAATTTTATCGCCTCGTTTCTCGTGATAGTGAATAAGGAATTGACACGCTTGAAACTTTGTAGGGTTCATGATATATAATAACATCCTTTTCCTGGCGGTCTCTCTCAAATACTCCTGGTAGAATTCCGCTGTCATCGGGCACCAAACTTCAGCACACTGAACGTTGGCGATGTGTCCCTTTTGGGCTAACTCCATCCAGTTGGCTTCATAAAGTTTTGGTCCAATCAAGAAATTCAAATCGTAAATTTTCTCATCTTCTCTAACCAATGTGGCGGTAAGTCCTAGCTTAGCGTGGGCAGCGATGGTACTGACCACTCTTCTGAACATGGCAGCCGGAACAACATGGACTTCGTCCAAAATGATAAAGCCCCATTCACGCCCCGTAAGAAAATCCATGACTTTTTGCGAATCGTGCGATCTGTTTCTTGTATTAGCGACCATCGAATACGTAGACACGACCAAACCTGCTTCACTAGAAAACATCTCTTTGTTTTCAGACGTAAACACCGCCACGTTTTCAGGCTGAATTGTACACCACTGCAAAAATTGTTGTCTCCATTGCATGACAGAGACGGATGATGTACAAAGAACGATTACAGACTTTTTTATGGTACATGCAGCAGTAATACCGACCAACGTCTTTCCGGCACCACAAGGTAGCACAATGACTCCAGATCTTGCTCTTCCGTTACCAAACATCTTAGACAATGATTTTTCTTGGTATGGACGGATTTGGGTCGAGGGCTTTAAGTCAATATCAAGGTTTGCATTAAGATGATCATTTCTGAAATCATACTCCTCCAAGACCGGATACTCGATTTCATGACAGCGTCTTTTGACAATTTCGACGGAATTACTTGCAATTTCGAAGGAATGGACCTTATCCAAATCATCGTCCTCGTCATCCGCAGACAGTTTACCCACTACATTTGCAAAAATATCTTCCACATTTGGTTTGTTGGCATCGCCTTCAAGTTTTTTCGTTCCTGGTATGGTCAAGTTGCCCTGAGTTGGTGCCTGTTCCAGGTGCAAACTGGAGTTCTTATTGGAGTCGGATGCTGATGACACTACACGCAAAGGACCAATAACAGGGTCCTTCAAGAGCATTTGCAAAATGTCAGCATAAGAGCTTTCCACGAAATACTTGTTGTTTTTCAAGACTAGCTTGACCTTACCGAATTTTACAGTGGCGTCGCGGATAAATTTTAGAAAGCTTTCTGGCACCGGAGTTTTTGAAAGTCGATTGAGAACTGAGATAATGTCATCTGTCTCAAGCCCAACCGAAACAGCAGCGTAAAGCGAATATAATGTGATGGCGTATTCATGTATGTGAGAAGGACGGGATCTCGGCTCAGCTACTGTGATTAGGAAGTCTTGGGCCTGTTCTGCTAAAGGTGAGAAAGATTCTAAGATTATGCGGCCATCCAGAGGAGATATCCAAATGGGTCTAGAAAAATGATCCGGCTTCAATTTTAAATACAGAAAATCCATGCGGCCAAACACTCTGGAGACCGCATCTGGCACGTACCCATTCGGTAGGTCTGGTGTGACTTCTAAGAGCTGGTCATCGTCTAATTCCTCGTCACTTAGACTCTGTGCAATTTTGTCAACGGCAATATCTACTCTTCTTCTCTTTTCCCCTAAATTTTGTTGATCCGGCTCGGCGCTAATTGTTCTTCCCTTTGGCTTTGGTGTCAGTCTCTTTTTTCGGGGTTTTTGGGCTCCATATGTGTAATCATCGTCTTTGCTTTTGGAAAAGGAGCCCTGATTATCGGATTCGTATGAATCGTCCGAGTAATTGCCTCGTTCTAGCTTGGCATAATTGACTCTAGACATTAGTAATGAGATATAGAAGGAGTTGATGAGTGTGCTTCAAAAGATATACAATGGATGATTTGAGGAGTATTGTCTAAAAGTTAGAAATCTTCTAATACGAGTTTTTTGTTTCACACCTATCTCTTAAAGAAGCTAGTGTGTTAAAGCTTACGGGACAGTTTCGTGATAAGGTGAGAGAATTGTGGCAATCACGATCTGGATATAAAACCTAGAAAAACTGCTATGAATAACTTGCGAAAAAAATACAAAATATCTAACTTTTCAATGAACAATTAAAAAATTTAACATTTTTCAAATTCGAAAAGCGATTCAGTTTCGTATTCTTTATTTGAATTGGCTCACAAACTCAAGCATTTTATTCGGTTGTTCATCACAATGCACTACAAAACTAGTTTTCTATTAATTTTTTTTTAACTTTATACCTGATAAATATATATGACGAGATGTTTGATTAGCTAGTGCGATGAAAGGCTCAATCAGTGAACTTGTAAGAGCCACTGGCCATGGTGATACTGCCTCCCTTGTAAGCGCCTCTCTTCATCTTATTTTTGTTTTTCGTGAAGTCTTTTCCTCTTACCTTCCCGAGCTTGTCATTAGCCATCTCACCCCATGTTCCAGCCGCTCCTTTGTATGTGTTGTCCATGAGTGTGGAATCCTCGAAAGAAATTTTGGAGCGGTCAATTCTAGAAAAGTGCTTTCTTTGGCCTTCAGTCAACTCTGGTTCTTTCAGAGCAGGAATTGGGGTGGACTCCTCGGCCTTTTGTCTCTTAGATGAAAGCTCAGGTGATTCAAGAGATCTCTTTTTTGGCTTTTCGTCGGAGTCGGAGTCGGAGTCGCTTGAGCTTGATGAGTCAGAGTCTGAATCACTGGAGGAACTTGAGCTCGAGCTGGAGTCGGAATCAGAACTAGACGAAGAGTCAGAATCAGAATCAGAATCAGAATCAGAATCAGAATCAGAATCAGAATCAGAATCAGAATCAGAATCAGAATCAGAATCAGAATCAGAATCAGAATCAGAAGAAGAGCTAGAAGAAGAGTCGGATGAGCTTGAGCTAGAGCTAGAATCAGTGTCGTCGTCTACTTTTGGAATTTTGTTGTCGGTTTGGTTAATTTCAGACTCTGGAATAGGCTCTGTGTCAGAGCTGTCAGAAGCGTTTGAGCTTTTAGGAGCTTCGTCCTCGTCCGCATCGGAGTCGGAGTCGGAATCCGAACTCGAGTCCGAAGAAGAAGAGCTGGAGTCCGAAGAAGACGAGCTGGAATCGGAATCTGATGAGCTATCCGAGTCAGAGCTGGAGCTGGAGCTGGAGTCTGAGCTAGACAGAGACGAATCAGAATCCGAGTCCGATTCACTTCCCGATGAAGACGAGGATGATTCTGACGAAGAAGAGGATGAGTTTTTATCGTTTTCCTCGTCCTCGTCGCTATCGCTATCAGTTAGTAAGGCGTTCAAGTCACCAGCTACAGAAGGCAATTCAACGGAGTTTTTTCTCAAGTATGCATCCAAGGCCTTGGAAACCTTCAGAAGATCCTCCTCAGACCGGAGAAAAGTGGCAATGTGAGCCAAAATAGTTTCTTTATTAGGCATTGTAGAGATAAGTCGTTTCAGAAATTTTTGAAAATGTGCAGGGCCATCGCATGTAGAAGTATCGTGTGAGATGAGCTACAAATCTGGGGAAGGGGTCCGTCAAAAACACAAAAAGGTACTATTTATATTTTTTCATTCATTTTTAAATAACATATTGACTGAAAGAAGTTGGCTTCTTATTTCTAATTGACCTTCCGATTTATCAAGGCTGGAACAGAGCTAAGAATTTGCAAATATCAATCTTCTTCATAACTTGCGACAAGAGCTTGTTTGATCTAGCATATAAATATTAGTGCGAGTTCTTCAAAATTTGCGTCATCTCTGTTAAGTTTCTAAAAGATCACATTTTTGAATTGGGTCGGCCATAATCAAAGGCTTCCTCGAATTTACCATCCAATACCAACGGGAACATTTCGTTCATCATTTTCTCTTTGTCGCCATTAAACTTCACTAAGGGATCCTCATATTTATGATTTTCAGCAAATTTGGCTTGCTTTTCGCAGAAGTTAAAAATAGCAGTCACTGTGTCTGCAACATTTTCTCCAAACATGAGATGTGTTCCAGCCACCTCACCCGTCTCTAATAGAGGACCAGGAACACTTTCGCGAACGAAATCAACAGTGGTTGGAAGGTTCCATTCCGCCTCAGAGCCCACAATGTGAAGGTAAGGAATCCTTATGTACTTCATGCATTCTTGGTCCTTGGAAAGAGAATAAAATGCGGAACAGTATGTGGACATTTGTGCCGTCGTCGATGCCTTTGTCTTGATTTTTCCATCTGAAGGGTATAACTCGTCGGCAGCGAAGTCTTTGAGCACAGCTGGGTCAAGGGTACGGTAGAAGCTACCTTTTTGAATATAATTTACAGCCTCTTCCATCAGGTCAAACGAGTCACGGATAATCTTATGGACTTTAGACATTTTACGAAAGAAAAACACCTTGAACTGGTCTTCGATGTACAACACCGGCTCAATTGCAATGCATCCCGAGAATAGAGCGGGCTCCAAGTATGCCCCGTAAGTACATTGAAAACCCCCAAAAGAATGGCCCACAAGAATATTCAAGGTACGTTGCGAAGGCAGGAAAGCATTGGATGATAAAGCTTCGGTCTTGACCACTTGAGCTAAGTCTCTTCCGCCATCACGCCAATCGAAACCCCATCCCAACTTGCCTTTATTTAGGATGGCCGAGTCGCCGTGGCTCACACAATCCACGGACAAGACGTTGCTAAGATGCCATTGGGAACTCTTGTTGCGCTCGAATAACTGCTTTATGTGTTGTTTCCAGACGCTTTTGTTCATACCAGTACCATGTGCAAAGATCAAATTGACTTGGATCTGATTTGCTTTGGATTCATTGGCGGTAAATTTGAGGTATGCAATTTTCAATCTATCAGATGGATCCAATGTTGAGCCAGGGCTACGAGGCCAAGCGGCGTCCGCTGTTTTGGCTACAACGGAGAACATGATAGGAATTCCAGAGTGTTTGAATGATCTAATTTACTGCAAGATACTCTAGATTACACAATCAAAGTAAAGAAGTCAATTGGTTTCAAAAAGCGGCCTATGATTTTTATAAACTGTGGCCAAGGCTAAAGTGGGGAGCTCCATTTAAGCTATTTTGTGATGGTCAAATCTTGTGAATACCAATTCGGCCCGAGGACCCTGAGATCTGGGGTACGACCCCACAGTCTCTTGGGATTCTCCGAAATACTAAGGAGTAAAATCGTCACTTCAAAATAACTTTCGTAAGAGAATCTTTGTTTCCCTTATTGGATTCAGGTCATTACACGCGTTTGTGAAATCAGTTCAGAATTCGCCATTCCTTAAGTCTCAGTTAAGTGAACAGAATCAGAGGCCCTAAAAATCATCAAACCTCCCTTTGTATGCTAAATTTTGTTTTGTTGATTGCTTGTTTGTTTTATTTGCGTTGTTTTAATTTCCGTCCTATTCCTTCAGACGAGTCAATTTTGCCGCTTTCTCGCTCCATTACTTGCCATGGCTACGGTGTGTGGAGACTTTAGCATCAAGATCCAGCAGATCTCTGTAAATTACTGCAAAAAAAACTCGAAGCACATCACAACCCTTCGATCTTGATATTTTGTTATTTATTCATCATTGACTTCGCATCCTTGCAAATTTATCTACCAAACGATTCCTCGCTGCTCATCTCATCTCTGCTATACGAGTGCCCTGTCATCGAAATGTCACCTCACACCCAAATCATACGCACTGTCAAACAGATGCGTCTATGGAGACGCCAATGTCTACTCCAACACCAGACTGTGGGCTTTGTTCCTACGATGGGGGCTCTCCACATGGGCCACTGTGAGCTTGTGAAGCATAGTCTTGAGGAGAACGATAAGACAGTAGTGTCGATCTTCGTCAACCCTTCCCAGTTCGCACCCCATGAAGATTTGAATGCATACCCAAGAACTTTAGAGAGAGACTTGCTTATGTTGGAGAAGATGTTCCCCAATAAACAGGTCGATGTCGTTTACGTTCCAGAAACGAGAGAAATGTATCCGTCTGGGATCGTTCTTGAAGTTGACAAACAAAAGGGTGCTTTTGTAAATGTCCACGGGTGTTCTGAGGTGCTTGAAGGAGCTTCTCGGCCGGCCTTTTTCCGCGGTGTTGCTACTGTTGTAACTAAGCTTCTTAATGTTGTGACTCCTGAGAGAATCTATTTTGGACAGAAAGATGCGCAGCAATGTGTAGTGGTAAAAAATCTAGTAAAAGATTTGCTCATGGACACGGAAGTCAGAGTCTTAGATACGCATCGTGAATCAAACGGTCTCGCCATGCTGTCCCGTAACGAATATCTATCCCCAGAAGTCAAAGACCAGGCGTCAATCATATATAGAGGTCTCTGTGAAGCTAAAAAATTGTATACAGCCCAGGTAGAGGCAGGAACTAGTGCTGTTCTGGCTAAAAGTCTACATGATGCCATCAGGAAGGTGTACGCTGATATGCCTTCCCTGTGGGAGGTAGAGTATGTGGCTGTATCTCATCCAGAAACATTAGAGGACTTGGACAATGTTGATTCATCTATTGGAGGACTTGTCTCGACGGCTGTTAGGGTACCTCGTGGTGACGAAGGTGTCGCTAGACTAATTGACAATGTCCAGCTTCCATCCAAAAATTAATATAGTGGCTACCTGTTGTAAATCATAGAAACAAGATGTACATACAGGTAATGATAAACAATGATGTTAATGGTTTATGTAGGCTGGGGGTATGCTACTATTGAAGCTCCAAAAGCTCAGCTCTAGAAGGCTTTAAAAGAACGACTCTTTTTTTCCTTCGTTCTCGTCGATGGCACCTCTATTTTTTCTTTCTCTTCCTTCATTACTTTTTGCCAATCACTTTTATCGAATATCTTAAACGATACTCTCAGTTCCAACTCTTTTCGAGCCAGGGCGCTTACCCCAAAGAAGACTTGCCCAAACTCTAAAATCCACTCAGGTTCAACAGCGGTGGCACATTGAAGGTACTCTTTGGTTGTGAGTACTAGTTCATCATAAACGACAAATTGTGGGCTTAAATCTAGACCACCAATGAGGGCGGAAGTGGGATGCAAGAACATCTTTAAATAGGGCTGTCTTAAATTGGCATATTCTGCTTGGCCCCTCCCACTAGCTCCCATTCTCACAAGTCGTGCCAGTTGGTGAAAATAGGCAGCACATATACACTTCCTGATATCAGCGTCATTCTTGTTCAGAACCAAGGGGTACCCATTCTTCTTCATGATCGCAGCTAATTGGTTACGAACCTCCCTCGCTCTAAGAAGTGAACGGTGGTGAAGAAAATTTCTCTTACACCATTCGCCGATCTTGCTTCCCTTGGGCTGATTGGATTTGGATCGTTGGTCCCATTGTGTGTATACGTTTAAAAGAGTAAGGTGGTCCAGATTTGCAATCAAAAACTTGGAACGCGCCGCATCTGCTTCGTCTGCCCTTTCTTTTGGCCGATTGAAAATATTAGGAACAGATAACATAGACACAATGGTGATAATCTCTTGTGAGCATGCAAACTCATTTTGCGAGGAAAGAAGAATTAGCTTTGCTAGTGTTGGCTCCATGGGAAACGTATTCATTCTGGCACCCATATCTGTCAATTGGCCCTTATTGTCTAGAGCACCCATCGCCCATAATTCATACAAAGAGCAGTAGAGTAAGTCTGGTGGAGGGGGGTCTAAAAATGGAAAGTCGAAAACATTTTTGACGTTTAAGCTCTTAAGTAAGAGCATCACGGAGCTGAGATTGGCTCTTTGAATTTCTGGAATTGGTTGAACAAACATTTCTTGGTTAGTCGCCGCCTTTTCGGTGTACAAGCGATACGCTATACCAGGGCCAGTTCTTCCAGCTCTTCCGCTTCTTTGTTGAGCGTTGGCTAAGGAGATTGGCACTACCTGCAATACATCCATGCCAAGCTTTGGGTTGAACAATTTCATCTTGACAAGACCACAGTCGACGACATACCTGATACCGTCGACAGTCAAAGAAGTCTCTGCAATATTAGTTGCAACGACGCATTTACGTCTCTCTGAACTTTGACGAGTAAAAATTCGTTTCTGAACGTCGGCGGGAAGCGTTGAGTAAATTGGATACACATCAAGAGGGGGTGGGTTTTCAAGTAGTTCTAGTTTCTCCTTGATGAGTTCACAAGTCGCCTCAATATCTTCTTGACCTGTCATGAAAACTAGAATGTCACCGTCACTTTTTGCATTAGCCAAATGAATGGTAACAACTTGTTTGACGGCGGTCTCTACATAGTCCATACAACCAATCTTAGAGTAAAAACAGTCCACAGGGTACGTGCGACCAGGAATGAAAAATTGAGGCGCATTACCAAAGAACTGTGTAAATCTGTCAGCATTCATAGTGGCACTGGTAATGATAAGCTTTAAGTCTCTTCTTCTTCGTACCAATTGCTTAAATAGCCCCAAAAGAACATCAGTGTTCAATGATCGCTCGTGTGCCTCGTCCATTATCACACAAGAGTACTTTTCTAGATTAGGATCCTCCAAAATCTCACGTAATAAGATACCTTCTGTCATATACTTGATTATTGTCTTTGAAGGGGAAGTTACATCTTCGAATCGAATTGTATAACCTACCTCCGCTCCTAATCTGACGCCCATCTCCTCTGAAACTCTCTTTGCAACGGACATAGCGGCAACTCTTCTAGGTTGAGTGCACGCCACAAGTTTTTTATTCCCACTTGAGTCTTTTGTGTAGCCCTGGTCTACCAAAAACTGAGATAACTGAGTGGTTTTTCCTGAACCAGTTTCTCCAATGACTACTACAATTTGATTTTCGGAAATGATGCGCATAAGGTCATCCTTGACTTTAAATGCTGGAAGGTTTCTACGCTGTTCTTGAATCTCCTCGAAAGTATGAACATCATCTTCTTGGTCTTCACCTTTAGATGGACTTTTTTTTGGCTCATAATTGATGTTGCTTTCCCCGATACGTTCCTTAGCTTGCTGCGCACGTTCTTGCGCTTGCCTCCAGTTTTTCACTGCAAAACTACCATTTTTTGCTGATAGTGCAAGCTCAGATTCGGGATCTTTAATTGGGTTTACACTGGGACCAAGACTTCTGCCTGCTCGATTCAGATCAAGACGAAGCTTTATATAATCTTCTGAACCATCGAGAAAAGTTGGAACTATGAAGTGAGGTATAATTATGATGCGCTGTTGATTATACATGTCCTGGTGATCGTAGTCCACATAACTTCCATTCTTATCGAAACTTCCGCCGCTGCGATTGCCCTGATGTTTTGAACTATGATGAGATGTTTTTGAAGGCACCTTGTAGGTTAAGTCCGAGTATTGGTCGAACACTGCGGCTGTGGAATCTTCTGTGGTGTACCAAGTACGGTCGTTTGCAATGTCGTCTGAGGCGTCAGAAAATTCGCCATCTAAATTTTCCTTGGGAAAATGTAATGGGGACGAATTTGGATTAGATGAATGCTCAATTGATGTATTCGCAGCCTCTGTCAATTTTTCCTTAACCACAGGGGCCATTTGTTGAGAAAGTGGCCTGGCCTCCATATCCGGTTCAGTAACCTTCAATTTCTGGGCAACCTCCTTCTTTATCTTTTTGAATTTTATTTTTTTCCCTGGCTTTTCGTTGCCTGCAACATTTCCAACGCTTGAGGTATTCGGTAGGCTCAATTCATCTTCAAAGTCTAATGTTAGAAGATTTCGTCTTTTCTGCTTATCGGTGCTTCTAGAGAAAGACTTAAAAGTTGCAGTGGCAAACTGGCTTGACTTAATAGCATCTGCCAGCAGCTCCAAGTCGTCAATGTTGTCATTTATGAAAATATAGGCTTTCTGGGCCAAATCTGGGGAAATACCAAGTGCGCTCACAGCGTCAGAGAAGCGATCCTTGGAGGTGTTGAGCCTGTACAATCGAAGAAGCGAGTCCAGGAATGTCGATGAAATATTCCTATTTAGACCCTTCGATACGAGAATGGTGAGATCCTCCTTTTTGGCCATCCTCGTGTTCGTTAGTGCTCACTGATTTTGAGATGAGGGACTCGTGCAGTCTCCACACTTTACTTACACTTACACAAACACAACTTCTAAAAGCAGCATCAGTGCGAAATTCGAAATGGCATGTCGCTTTCGTTACGACATCATCTCTACTATAAGTTCTGCGTCACTGCTAGGTTCCAGCTTTCGCCGGCTCCAACTAATGTGAAGGAGTTACAATTCATTCGCGAGGCATTCCAGAAAGTCGGCACTATCGAGTTCTTCCTGGCGGAACAAGCAATTAACCCATTGTCTAATCCATTTGGGAAACATGTTACAGTAGTGTTCAATGCGGGAAACCAACCGAGTCAGCTGAATCCGTTAAACTACATGGAGCAGAGCCAAAACGAAAGTGCTGCGGATCTTCTGCAAAGACAATATGAGATCTACAAGTATCTATCGACGATATGTGGGCTCCCGCGTTATTCTTACATCGAAAACGATGACCGATACTTTGAAGGACAATTATGTGTCCCTTTTAAACATGCACTCGCACCCGATGGTCGCTATTTGAAGGATCAGTATTGTATTTCAGACTCTACCATTGAATCTCCATTTTGTACTCTTACCAGTGACCACGATTTAAAGTTAGTTGGCTCCAAGCTCCGGCACAACTTCCAGAAGTTCCATAGAATCAAACCTGCAAAACTCAATTGCAGTTTGATGAGATACCGCAAGGGCCTAGATGGCCTTTACAAGGAAAAAATGAACCTTCAAGTGGATCCAGGCTTTATTGTAGACACTGCCGCTTTAATGAATCTTGAAGCATCATTTGATACCCCCGAGCCAGTCTCATCTAGTATTGGCTTCCGAGGTTTTACAGTCTAATCTTACTTCCCCAATTTCGGAAAAATTCTAGGAATGGCACAGAAATTTTGCTATCAGATGTGTGCTGGTAAGACATCTACGTTCACTGTATATACTAATCGGATATCCTTAGACTTAAAATCTGTTTGAATGCGCATGGGTTGTTTACTTGACGTTATATAAAGTCTAGATAATTTACTTCCCTTTCGTAATGCTATTAACCTTCTCTAAGTCCTTTTGAACCACATCGTTGAGGTAACTTAATCCCACCTGTTGCTTGTAAAGTAGCTTCGTCAATTGGTTCATAATTTGTTCATTTCCGACTGCAGCATCGCCAGAACCATCCTTTTCAATGCCAGCAATGGCCGATAAACCACCATTGATGGACTGAATTGAGGACTCCATGTACGCCGACATATCTTCACTGCGGCTTTTTAGGATTGCCAATCTCGCGTATAAATCGCTCAATTTGCCCAGGGGACCATTGGGGTCATTGAGGCGTGAATTGAGAGTTTGTAATTGTTTAGACATCTCCTCCTCTTCGGGCAACATCGGGTAACCCTTCAATTTCAAAACTGCCAATACAGTAGCTAGTCTAAGCAATCTTCTTGAAAGTTTAGCATGTCTGACCTTGGCTTTTAAGATTCTAGTTGTGTTATCGAGGTCGTGTTTGGAGCTTAATTGATTCAGCTGCTCATATATCTTATTGAGCAAAATGCGGGATCTTGCAACATGATCTAATTGAACCTCGATTCTTTGAGCAACTGCAGAGAAAGAAGACACTTTTATGGGATAGTGGAACGCAGAAGGTCTATTGGCCATGGCATTTTCCCAGTCCTCAGAACTTTCGTCGGCTGGACGCGGCTGTTGCAAGAGAACTGCGATTTCTTGTTCACTAAAACGGTTGTAGACATATGTCTTCAAGGCGCATTTGCTGGAACTAGGGTCCCATAGTTCCTTTAATTTGAGAATTTGGTCATTAATTGCTGGCGTGTAGTTTGATATACTCTTTTGTGATTGTACTGGCGCTGCCAAATTAAGCAGAAGATTAGAAGAGAGAGTAGATGGTTGATCATTTGCGGTGGTTTGCTTATTGCTCCAACCAAAGGAAGGTTGTGGATTATTGGATACGTTGCTGAAAAGACCGCCGGTAGCTGCGTTCTGGTTTTGCTGAACATTCTGACTATTAGTACTACTTGATGCTCCAAAGAGACCACCGGAATTTAGAGCAGAACTCTGACCGAGTAAACCAGTAGACGGCTGGCTGGGTTGTGCAGTGTTAGAGGCACCGAAGAGCCCGGTGCCAGTAGTTGTGTTTTGTGTCAGCCCGCCAAAAAGACCACTACCAGCTGAAGTATTGCTTTGTGTTTGTCCACCAAAAAGGCCAGTACCAGCAGAGGTGTTGTTCTGTGTCAGGCCACCAAAGAGGCCAGTCGTCTGAGAGGCAGGTTTGTTTCCAAAAAGACCACCCAGGGCAGAAGTTTGCGTGGTGTTGCTTGCACCGAAAGCAGGTGTTGCTGATGTGGTTGCCGGCTTACCAAAGAGGCCACCTGAAGGAGCGCTAGCGGTTTGAGGTGTACCAAATGTATTGCTAGATCCAAGAGCGTTTGTAGTCCCAGCTGCATTGTTGTTTCCGAACAAACTGGCTCCGGAGTTTGTGGATGTAGTGTTTCCAAACAACCCACCAGGCTTCTGAGCAGTGAGCGTCAGAGTGCCAGTGTTTGAGCCACCAAGAGAAAATGGCAGGGCGGAAGAAGCAGCAGGAGCAGCATTGGTGGAGCTAAGGAGGTTCGATGGGGCGCTTGCTCCAAATCCACTAGTGTTCGTGTTGGAAGAACCAAACGAGAAAGAGGACGACGGCTGAGTGGGCGTGGTCCCAAAACCTGGCTTCTGTTGGTTTGCATTACCAAACAAACCTGTGCTTCCTGATGTAGCACTATTGGTTGCACCGAACATATTGGTTGTAAAGATGTTGATGTCTAGTAATGGTCGAGTCTATACGCAGAAACAAGATGGAATTATGCGACAAAAAATTTGGAAATAAGTAAGATAGCTTAAGTGTGTTGGAAATTTTGCGGTGAAACAATTTTTGGAGAGAGCAATTGACAATCTCTAAATTCTTTCGATCGAATCAACTTTCTTTTACTGATTGCGTTTGTGCAACCTGACATAAGATACCATGATCTGAGCCAGAAATGGCTTATCTTGTCTTAAATTGAATAAAAATTCATTTCATTTTCAATCCATTTTTTGTTATCATTGAGTTTTTTTGCCAAACGCATAAATATCTAAATTCTTCTATAAAAACTTGCTCACAGAACCTAGCGACTGAAGTTACAATAAATTGCAAAAAAGTTCATAGTAACATTCTTTTCCTCCTCTTTGTTATCTTTATTCTCCTTTTTTTTCTTCAAGCTCATTTCTCTGGCCTGAATCCGCTTTCAATGTCCCAATTTTTTCATTTTTCCAGAGTTGATTCAATAATTACAAAAATAAAACAAAGAATCGAAAATAGATTATGCATTATGTACAAGCACAAATATGGTCAAAAGATCCCGACTTTATACTAAAACCAAGGAATTTCTTTTTTTTCTAAAATAGTAAATTTTATGGTATGCTTCTTTCGTCCTAGTATTTCAGAACATCAAAATTGCTCCTTTTCAATTCCACACTTACAAAAATGGCCACAGCAGCCCTGATTTTCTACAATCGACTCCCTGAATATTGTTTATCTATTTCACATAAGACATGAACGTGGTGATGCAGAAGTAAAGAGCACCGCTAACAGTGGCGCCCTCATTAATTGGTTTTTCGCTTTTGACACCGCTCTAGGCGCTGGCACTGGGCTCAGCAGGCTTGGCAGAGTCCACGAATGCCTTAGCGGCCTTTGTGTCGTACCCAGTTCCCTTATAGATGCGGTTCTCCTTCAAGTGGACCTGCTGTTCCACACCAGGCACCTTCTTCTCCAACTTCATGTTATCGAAGACACACTTATTGAAAATCTTCTCAGTGGCTCTGCAGCTCCCCAATCTGTGGTTCTCCTGCTCCAAGCACTCGTAATGCAACTTGAACTCGTCGAAGCAGTACTTATTTATATCATTCAACACGGAGATCGCACAGCGCGTCACTCTCCTGCCTTCCTTCAAACATTCAACGGTACCGCCATTATTTTCGTCTTTACACAACATGAAGTCGTCATTGTATGGTTTACAACGGGCACCTATGAAGTATGAGGCACTCAAGAGAGGAGCAGATGTGGCACCCACTTCATCGACAGTAGGGATGTCGGAGGGCAATTCCGTTTTCTCCTGGTTATCCCACTGTTGCGAGCTCAAAAAAAAACGATCGAAGAATCCCATGGCCGCTATGTCCTCAACTGTTCTTGTCTGGTGTTTGAGGGTAGATGGGTTTACTGTGAGTGAGGTCGTGCGCGCGTCAGAATTTGATTATATGGGTTTTTGTCGTGGTGTGGTTGGTGCCTTGGTTTACGCTGGCGCGCGTAAACTGAGGACTTAAAATGAAAAAGAGATTAAATTAAAGAACGGTTTTCAGAAATACATTGGAATTATTTTGACTATCTAGTATATAGTTTGGTTTGATAAATTGATTTGTCGTTTTGTATTTGTGAAAGATTCAGGCACTCTCTAGACAATCTGTTGAGAACGATGCAACTCAGTAAGAGTGTCTATCATCTTATTCTTTTGACAACGACTTACAAAAAAAGCTTTCACATTTTGACGTTACCGAAGAGAGCATGAGGCATTCAGTAGCTTCAAGGATATCACCATCAATTTAAAGCGTTGCAACATGAGGACGTATTATTACAACTAGCGAAAAAAATAGTTAGACAATCTCACATTGTCTCAAAATTTTCTATGATACCTCAAATTATTTAATCTTGCTAGTATCTTCTCTTCAACTTTCCTTGGTGAAGAGGTGCAGTGTATGCCCTGTAATCCTACTGATCTGAAGAAGCTGCAAAAGCAAAGAAGAGTATTTTTTAGTATCCTTCTTTGCAAGAGTTGTAAGTTCGGTCATGTACAGCTTAAACTCAAACTTTATTGAAACGACCCTCGTCTTGATACTCTTATCGAAAAAACCACACATATACTCACTACCAGTAACACTTGATGGCGAAGGTAGAGGACCAGCAGAAATTCGCTCGTTTAGGTTTGAAAGGGCTGAAATGGCAGTGCTTGCTTTGGAATTGCTGGCGTTTGCTCCATCAAGAATAGTATTGGCCTCCATCAAAACAGAAAAGATCTTGATGACAGAAAAATAAAGAGTGGCTAGAGTATTGAGCTTGTCAAGTAGATCTTCAGTGGCGCCTTGGTCGACATCAAGACCAAGAAGTGTTTCAAAGCTTGCACACTGCTCGTGGAGTAGTAGTATTAATTTTGTCTTGTTCTTGAGAATGTTAAGACGCTTTTTATGTTTAAGAACATAGTGAGCTGTTGTAGAGGATAAAGACAAGCTAGTAACTGTTTGATCTACCGATTTGTTAAATTTTCCGACCTCTTGAGTAACGTTATCGATAAGTTCCAAGCCACAACTGATAGACTGGCCCAACTGAATAAAGTTGGAGTATTCATCATTCACTAGATCCAATAAATCTCGATTGAGTGCTTTTGACAAATCTGAGAGATCTGTTAGTAGTGTTTCAAGTGAAGTGAATCTGTGGTTTTTGAATAAGAAATAATCCGGATCAAAATCGGCATTCTCGGCGAAAGCATCCCGCGTTATACTTAGAGGGTAGGGAAAACTCTCTTCTACACCCGGTGATAATTCCATGGTATCGAAAAATGTGGTGCAACTGCGTTTAGGCACAGTGTTTGTGGAGTTGAGTTTAATACAAGAGGCGTCTTCGAGTGAGACGTTCCACATAATTAAGAAAACTCCAAAAAGCAAGAATCGTTACTAGTAAAACCTGTCTACGCCATCACACTTAACTAATATTTTTTTATGAAATATTTTGATGACATAATCCTTGAGATTAATATTATGAAGATCTTATTGACACATTCGATTGTGTTCAAAACGAACTTCGAAAATTAGTTATTTGCGACAATTAAAACAGATTGCTTTCCATTAATATTTTATAAATTAAGAACCAGTGAAAGTACAAGATCTTTTTTGGAAGGCTTTTATCGAGCAGAATTGAATATGACGTTCCGTTTTTCAGCATGCCACAAACGAATTGCATCATGGCTAGTCTGCCTGGACCAACTAGTGGAATAAATACAAGATTATCTTTTTTTTTAAAAAAATCCTTTTGATTGACAAGAACTTTTGCAAATCACAAATGATCCTTGAAGGTTGGTCAAATCAAAAGTTGAAAAAGTCTTTAAACAACACGAAAGGACCAGTTGGCGTCGGAGTTTTCATTTTTAATACGTCTTAAGGCTTTAATTGGTGGGGTAAATTTCCTGACGCATGGTGACACCATGGAACGCAAGCTGCACATCTCTTCTTTAGGGACCACAATTTTGTCGATCCTTTCTTGGCTGATTCAACTCGAGTATTGGGGGTCCTTGACGAGAAATAACTGGATTGTGGAATATAAAATTGAAAGACTTACTTTAATTATGACGAGTTGTCCTCCTTCCCTCATCCTTCCGTTCTATTTGAGTTGGGCGCTGCCCTTAGCTCCACCTTTTAGATTCATCGAAAGGGTTTTTCTTGATATAAGCGAAGGCCGACGAAAAGGATCGGCAAAAAGTTCTGCAAAAGGTATGAAGTATTTCACACGCCAGCTTGATTGGCTCGCACGCTAGCTCGTTTAAGTTGTCAATCGGTTATTTGTGATTTAGTGACTCTTAGTCAAAAAGACACTATAAGCTTTTCCGTTTCCCACTCAAAGTATATTAACGATGCTCTATTCTTCAAAAGCCAAATTAAACTTTGTTATTGATCTGACTAATAAAAAGATTTGAAGCACGATGATTACTGACATCATTGAATGGAACGATACAGGTGCTTACCGGCAGGAATCTCAGCGATTTTAACTTTTACGTCAAATTATTTCTAGAGCAGTTCTAGACGATTTGCGATTGAACGGAAAAGCACTTACGTTGGTTCGTTGTACCTTTATGCCGATTGCAACCATACAAAATGCACGAATTACCCAATTCGCGTCAAGATGATCAAAATATCATCATTCAACAATTTCGCTCAAATATATGCGACGTGTTGATATGTGACTCTGAGAATACGGATTCTGAAAGTCTGCCTGTGACATCCAAAAACGTCGAACGGCTCACGACACCGTTTTTGAACGGATTTCGATGGCGAGTGATTTCCGTCTTCGGACTTCCTACTTCGGAATCACATTGGGAGATTGCTAATTTTTTTTATTTCATTTCGTCAGCATTTGAAAGGGCCACGACGGTATTTCCTTTACGATAATTCTACAGAATTTTTGAAACTGATATTATGATCAACAGCCTGCTGCCGGAACTTCTTACAATATTCATTCGTAAGGATATAATTTGCTTTATGACCTAATCGAATTTGCGTCCGGACACCGATCCTGCAGATCCTACAGGGCGCATAAATGTTATGCACGAAAAACGGGATTCCTGTCTATAGAGCACGAGCGACTAAACAACGACTGACAACAACTCAAGCTCAAGGCTCCAGCCGCACTTTCGAAATAGGTATAAAAGTGGATTCATTTTTGCGCCATATCAGTAGTTTGGTTGCTTTGCCTTTAACCGATGATATAGATGTTTCTGAAGACATGTGGCCACAATCTAACTAACCCATAAGATAGATGACAATTCTTGGAACTGCTTCGTAAATGACTGCGTCAATGCAAATCGCCATCGACTAGGATCGTTCCTTATCACTGGAGCTTTTTCCGGGCGGATTCCATTTCGGAATAAGTTATGATTTTGCCGTTATCTGTGGAAAGAGAATCTTCCACGAAACGAGGGACGCTCGTTGCAACTTCAGTTCTCCGTACTTTAATTTCTAAAACTCTAAGCATCATCATATTGATTCTACTACGGAGATCACCTCACCCACAGCTAGTGATTTACATGTTGGCTTGGCACCTACAGCATTTGCCACCTTAGGCGCCGATCATTAAATTCGCTAGATTGTTGCGGTCACAGGGGAACCCTGAGACAATAGGAGTCTATTTAGCCGTTCCGTCCCAAGTTGGGCACGTAACCAAAGAAACAATATACAAACCAGAAAGTAGCCGCCACGCAGCACTGGGCTGTTCTTCCCTGGCACGGTTAGAAGTCTAGCATGAACTTTCATAACCATGCTTACTTGAATAAAGACATCAATATTCGCTCTAATCCTATAATATCGTATTGTACAAGACTTTCCGCTGTTTTATTCACTCTCTACTTTGAATTTCTTGTTGTCACTTCGATTATCAGTAATAGACCCCCACTCGTACGCCGCTGGAGCATCACGGTAGCAAAAACAAGTACATTTCAACGCACCAAAGGTTTGATATTGACTCGAGAAACCTCAAATCATTCCCTCTTATCTTGTTGTAAACGACACTTCCTCTTTTGTAATGTCAACGGCTATAAGCCTGAAAATTTCCGCTTTTGACACAGAAGTTGTAAGACAAATCGATTCGGTTAACAAGAGCCAAAACGCAAAAAGTGAAGAACAAAGAAGGGAATTACAAGCCCCTAAATACGTAGCGCCCACAATGCGTTCAAACTCTTCAGATTGGCAAATCCTGCAAACCACTCCATATACCAGTGGTGGTTCAACAACGTACCAAACTCAGATTACTCAGCCTCAACAGAGTTCTGAAGATAACAGCTACATTTACGCCCCGATAAATAGTGCAAATATTCAGTATCAACTGCCTTCAATTCTTAGCACATCTGATAACAACTCTGTTATCCAAACTCCACTCATCACAAGCTCCTCCTATTATCCAAACGCAAACTACATGGCATCCAAAGTGCAAACCCAATTATACTCCGAAAATTATAATGAGGCCCGCGAGCAAGCAAGTCCCGAGTCAAAAGAGGCGAGTCCTCGAATGGAAATGTCTCTCCCGGTAAAATGCACATGTAGATCCAAAAGGAAACGAATCCCGCGACCTCGCAATGCTTTCATTCTATTTCGTCAGAAGTATCACCAATCAGTCTTCGGAGAGTCCTCTGGTAGGAAGTCAAATTCCGAGATATCTAAGGAACTTGGAACCCGCTGGCGGAACTTGCTGACTGAAGAAAGAGAGCACTGGAGCAACTTAGCAAAAGAAGAAAAAGACAATCATGCGAAAAAATATCCAGGCTATCGTTACTGTCCACGGAAAAACGGCAAACGAGATTGTCCTTTGTGTAACCCGAACAAGCTCCTAGAAAACCAACAGAATCACACAGAGAACCCCGATGGCATGTCACTTGGATTGCAAATGATGCCTATGATCCAGTGCAATCAAAATACAGTGGACCCATTGCATCCTTTAATTCAATTTCAACAAATGCACCAACCCTTGCAACAGATGACAAACCAACTTAACAACCAAGCGCCACCTGAAAACGGCCAACTATCACAGAGGTTTGGTGTTCCTATACCGATAGGACATATAAACCAAAAGAGCCAAAGTCAAATCAATCAGATGACTCAGATGAATCGAATGAGTCAGATGGCCCCAGTAACATCAATGAACCAGATAAATCAAATGAACCATTTAAGTCAATTCAATCTGTCCGGGCAGTTGAATCAGACTAATCAAATGAACCAAATGAATCAAATGAACCAAATGAATCAAATGAACCAAGTAAACCAAGTAAACCAAGTAATCCAAATGAACCAAATGAACCAAATGAACCAACTGAGTCAAATGAACCAAATGAACCAACTGAATCAAATGCACCAAATGAATCAAATGCACCAAGTAAACCAAATGAACCAAATAAACCAGTTGCAACACATGACTCAGGTAAATGCCACGACCCAAATGAGTACGCCAAATGGCATCGACCCAGCCATGGAAAATTCAATGATTTCCAATTCTACTTATCAACCCAGCCATGCTTCGCTGCAAGGCTCTCAGCAGCAGACAAGCATGCAATCTTTACCTGGATCTATTAGCAGCGACAAGCAAAACTCAAACTACGACACGTACTACCAATCTTCTAATGAACAGCTTCAAATTGACCCTATTCAACGCTATGATAACGTCCGCGCAGGAGGTGGCCAGTACAGTCAGTTTTCCAATGCAAGCTCTTTCCCCAAACAGTATCCCATACAGCCAATCGATAAAAAGATAAAGACAGACAGTTGCAGTTTGTGAGTGTAATTAACGACCATAAAAATAATTATATATGATGAAGCAACCATTTGGAACGGAAAAGGGATTACGGTTGCAAGACCAGTAAAAACTTTGAGCTTTTTGTTTGCAATAGAAATACCCCTTCTTCTGCCTTACCAGCCGATATTTCGTTTATGACTCAATATCTTCTCATTAAAGGCACTTCAGGAGGGATATTATTTTCAAACTCCCCAAAAGAGCGCTGTTGCATATTTTATCGATTCTATTTCGCCTTTGAAATACAAAATTAAGTCACAACCAACAAAAATAATTTTTAAAAATCTCCTCGAAATAGTAGTGTATGGAAACAGTGAACCAACTTTTTTACATTAAAAACCTAAATAATCGTTATCATTAAAAGATCATGGCAAACTCAATCAAATTAAATATCCTCACCAAAGCTGTCAAGGTTGACAACTTCGCCAGGTTTGAATGGTGGAAGCCCCAAGTATGGGCATCCGTCACAACGGAACGCATCACCAAGAGCACACGAGCCACACCCGCCGGTTTTTCCTTCAACAGTGAAATCGATTTCAGCCAAATCTTCGTCAGTAAACTTAATCGCTGATTTCTTCAAACGTTCTTCAATCTCTATAGCCTCAAGTGTGGCCAGTTGCACCATCTGTCCCAAGATTGATTCTTGCAAAGTTCTTGTTTTAGCCTCGGCAGCCTCCTCAAGTTCTTTCAACCCGCATGTACAATCTTTGCAAGCCTTTCTGCGCTTTTTACCGTCTGGCAATTCACATTTCTTTGGGACGATTACATTATCGTTGTCGAGAACGTTGGCTTCAGCCAAGAGCTCATTCTCATCAATAAGCTCGTCATCATCGGAATTATCACTGAAGTACGAAAGCTTGGTGTCTTCCAAACGACGTTTCATCGAAGTGTCGTCCTCCTGATCAGTGTTGTTAGCAGATGTATCGGTCATTGCGGCAGGACTCGAAATGACGGATATGTTTTCAATTTTCTGTAAAGATTTCTTAAAAGAAGGCAAATTCGAAGATCTGCCCTCTTTGATAGTCTTGGGCTTTAACAAAACCAGAGTCTTTGCCTGAGAAACGGGCTTTTGCCATACGCCTGGTGCCTGTACGATGAATCCGTTCATCAAGGCATCCAAGTCCTGGTTTTGAGGCAAGTCGCCGTTTAATTCACCATTTTCAACAAGAGATGCGAACAACTTGGAGATCACCAGGGTAGGAATCCCTAGATGACCTTCGTTCGGGTTCACATAAACGATGTGAGAGTATGTGTTCGAAGGGAGCTCTACATTGTCGCGAGCTACTCTATCGATGACATGCTGTGTAAAAGATGAAGAAGGATACTTTTCCGCGAGCTGCGATTTGATTCTAAGGACAGCGACTTCGTCTGTAACGACGGTCGGATGGAGAAGGAGAAGAACGGACATTAGGACGAGAAAAAATGCAAGGGAATTATGTTTAAAGAAAAATATGAGACTTGATATAGTAGTAAGAACCCAAGTTTCGATACAAATGAAGGGACTGGTCGTTCAGAATCGTTTGTTGAAATTGTCTTATCTAGCAAAGAGTAGTCAGCAGCTGGGGTCAGATAAAGTTCGGGATCGCCAGAATTGTATGCAGGGCGGCGAGTTTTTCACTTTCCTATTTCTTTTAGTAATGAGACCTTTGTGAATGAACTTTTGCCGGAGAAGATGCAGTTAGTAATCGTTTTATATGCGCATCTCAACCTTCGCTTACTCATGTTCTTCCAGTACTGTACACAAGCTCCGGTGTTATCTCGCCGGTTTCGGGATTTGCAGCCACTCGCGGTGGAGTTATTGATAATATGGTTTTTGCGAAATTATGGCGATGAAGAAAACGTTGGAATATTATAACGGGATTGGGGGTCAATTGAGAGGTAGAAACATTAGAGAGAGCTTTTTAAAATCCTCTTGTTTGGGATCTCTACAAACTTTAGAAAGGTGAAGACAAAAACTTATGAACTGAATACAAGATATCTGCTTCGCTATATGTGAATAGTAAGCTAATATTGACTTTGGAACCTATAGATGGAACATTTAATTGAAACATCGTCCAGTCATCAAATCACTGTGATACCAGTCAACAACAAATACTTCGGCCGAAGATCAAAAGTCGGAAGAAAATTTGTATTTTAATTTTATTAAATTTAAACCACCCTGGATAGTACGATCTACGCATCTCATAAGTTAAAATCTGAAAAATTATACAATTAAAGCAAATACACTGCTAGAATGGAATGACTGAATGGTTAGTCCTGGTCCAGAGACGAGGCCTCTTCAACGTCTGTTTCGTCGTCGTCCATCTTTCTGATGAGGTTCAGAATGGGCGGAAGCACAGGCATAGTTACACCGGCGACAGACGGTTGAGAAAGCCCAACAAGCTCACCCGCTTGCATGTTGAAGGAATGACTTAAAGACTTCTTGAGTCCTTGTGGGGACGCAAGGGACATGAGCGAAAGAACTGCATCCTGTTCAGAATCGTCCTTGGGTTTCAATGGCGCAGCCACAGAAATAGAAGGAAGAGTATATGGAGCTAGTTTGGGTTTGGTTTCAGGAACTTCAAAAGGCAGAACCTGCAGAGCAACTGTCAGGTTTGGGGTACTGATCCCAAAAGGGTTTTGATGTTCATTAGCGTCACTTTGCTGGCGCTTCTTAGATCGAGAAAAAGCTTCAAGCAATGCACTGTGGGCGCTTGTTTCGTCTGGTGAGGGAAGCTTTAATGGCTGCTCGCAGGAAAAATTAGCTGGCTGCTGGAGCCCAAAGGATGAGCTTTGTGGATGACGAGGAGAATTACTGAAAACACAAGGTGACTGTTGTAAGGTCTGCAAGTTAATGCTAGCTGTTTGGAGGTGTCTTGGAGGGGACTGCGCAAAGGAGGTCTTGCTTCTAGTTGGAGATTCCATGGGGTTAGTTTGCCAATTGTCTGTGAAGTTTAAGCGGTTAGGAGAAACAGCATGACGTTCCTTCCGCTGAACGGAACCCAACGCCAGGCTGAGTTTATCCTTGAGCTGAGAGGAAATCTGATTTAAGTCTTCTTTATGTGGAGTGTTCTCATCTCCTTTTCGTGCGGCCTTCGGACTGAAGAACAACGCATTGCGGGATATCCTCAGTTTCGGGGTTGGTTCTTTTTCATCTGCAGAGTCGTATCCTGAGTTTCTAGGTGTAGAGAGTAGGCCGGGTGACATTACATCCTTGGTGTTTAGTCTATAATCTGGCGACTTCAACTTGCCCGAATTTGTTCTCTTCATACCGGGACTTACCGGGACCAAGTCGTTCGTATCACCAGCGGGAGAAAGCGCAGCCATGCGCCGTCTGGTTCTGGATGTCGGTGTGGAAGGCACCTCGCGAGGGATACTTTTGCGAAGCTTTGGCGAGGTCATAGGCACCTCTGGCTCGTTCGTAGACATTTCGGCTCAAGGTCTAGAAAGAGGGGAGAGTAATTTAAGCGTGAAGGGGTGATGATTTTGAAGGAGCAGACAAGCCATCTAGAATAACCACACCAGCAAGGGAGAGTTGATCGAAAGCAATACTCGGCCGAATCTGAGCAATCCCGTAGAAAGAATGCTGAGATAAGGCAAAAGGAGGACTTGTGAGATGGCAAATGCTCCTCTATAGCTCAGTTGCAGGTAAGTATTGCGATAGGAGGGCCCGATAGGGTGTTTCGTTTCAGACGTTACTGAGGCCAACGGAAACGTGGGAGGCGACTGCAACAAGGGCCGTTGTGGAGGAGGAGTCAAGTATTCTGGTATTTACACGACTTTTCTAGTAAACGCGGCTTTCTGAGGATACTACTTTGTTCGTATTTGAGGTGCTTTGGACGTGGTTCGATGTCAATATCGTGGAAGAGCGTGTTATATAAAGTAGTACAAGACGTGAGGAAGGTCACTGAAGGAATAATAATAGAGAAGAGGGTGCGCTGCAGGAGGTGACAGTTTATCTACAGGCACACAATTAGACTTGGAGGTGCAGCAATGCATGTACAGGATAACATGCATAGCGTTAAAAAATGCAACAATAGAAAATTGACGTTTAGAGCACGAAAGAAGGATGGAAAACAACTCAATACAAAACTAATTATTAGAAAAAGTATTCAATCAAAGTATTCATCCAAAAAGTGGTTCGAAATGACATAAATGATCCTTTGTGCACGACACACAGACAAGACCATCTGCAGTACTACTTATTCTAAACAAGTTATCATTATGCAGGTACCAGTTCGTATCCATTATTTGAGTATAGTGAAGTTCGTTTATTTGGGGTCATAACCAAACGTAATCGCCTGTCATCTTGGTTAGATTGAAAAAGTTGGTGTAGAAATGTGAAAGTTTTATCATGGCCAAAAACAATGCAAATCTATTTACGGAGCCTTTTCGTTCTGTTCGTATATTGTATGGCCAGCATGTTGATCGCTGGGGTTTGCACTTCTAAATAGGAAATGACCAGAAGCAGAAACGAGCCGGAAGAAAGCGCGTCGCAAGCTATCCATCAAGAATGTTATCTAATTGAGAGGTAGCTGTGCAAATTTATATTTTATTATTTAAAATCGTTGCCGTTTAAGAATTTAATTGATTTCAACGTTGAATTCAATAGTACGTCGATCAGTATGTTTACGGCTGATTCGAACAGTGCAGTCTGGTGGATTATTTTTGTTTACATGAGATGACTGCAAGATAAGGCATGCGACTTAAACATGTGAAAGTTGACATTGCATTTTGAAATTCATTCAATTGACTTTGTTTTCAAATGTCCAGCTGATGGTATTAGCAGTTGAGCGCTGTGAGAGCTTAAGGTTTCTGGGGCTAGAGTCTAAATTCTGTAATTAAACAGAGTTGCATGTTCACTTTGTCACAGGCGTATTTTGTTGGCATTTGCAGCCACAAAAGCTTGTTTTAAATCAAAGTTTTTTTTTGAAAAAGAAAACAGAAGCACTGGTTTAAACGAATTTGAATTTCGGCTTAAGGTATTTTTCATAAGAGATTTTGCATTATCTTGCACCAATACCCTTGATGTCTATCATACAATTAATTCTTGTTTGACTCCAAAAGGATTAGCAAGATGTAACAGATATTAATTAATTGAGCCTGATTATAACTGATGTTTTATCAAGCTTCAAATGTAGACACAAATACTCCTTTGATACCTTTTGTGCTGGGAACTGATTCGCTTAACCGAGTTTCATAGATGGTATGTCGATCACTTTCACGTATTATTTCTGGTATTAAAATCAAATGCGTCAGACTAACATCAAACTTTCTTTTCTCACGGGTATATCTTTCAGTGTCTCAAGGAGAAATTGGTCTGCCTCATGAAGACAGGGTCCATTGTGGGAATTGATGTAAATTTCGAAAAAATTCTGCAAAGCGCTTTTTTTTAATTGTGCGTTTATTGACTGCATTATTTAATAGGGAAAAGATCTACGATCTGTTTTTAATCCGGCTCAGGATGATTTCAATATGTCCGTTCCATTAGAGTCTCTGCGAAAGGCGACATCAAGTGTGACGTTCCTTAAATTGACCGCAAAGAACTAAAGTGCATGGATTCCTCACGAATGCGTTTTAATTCTCCTTCTGTATTGATCATGTTTGCTTGATGACTTGACCATTCCTATAAGGGAACTCGAATATCGCCAATTAGCTGAAACTATAGAAAATGACCCTTTGACCAGGAAATTAAAAAAAAGGAATAATTGATTCATTTAGTAAAGAGTTTTGTTTTATTATTTCATAAATTGCTTACCATATTTCTTTTCGGATTAAACTAGTGTCACTACTCGAAGAGTCCACGTGAATTTAGCGTTTCCAACCATTTCATAAAAAATATACATACGAATCAAAGCATATAAAACCTATCGCTTTTTTTTGGCCACCAAAACAAAACCTCTCTCTCTATAGTATACCCTTTTGCTACCATCATACATCAAGCACGGTGCAGGGTGCAGGAAAACACAAACACTAGGCAAACATCAACACAAAGACCCCATACCCAACCAACGCATCACTCAAGTTGCACCAGCATTCGATCATTTCTCACTTTCGCTTCGTTTCATCTGTATTATACCCTCACGCTCCTGCACAGCCAGGACCTTTTTAGTTTTATTCTTTTGTATTATTATCGTTTCTCGGGATGTCTGATGGCCGTGGTCCCCAACTTCATCTGTACGGTGACCGACGGCTTTCTGCCCTCAACCGACAGGGCCCCCGAATGTCCGATGCGTTTGAGCCCCGCTCACGATTATCCACAATTGCCCTGACTCCAGCGTCTGTACGGAGGAGAAGTGGGCCTACGAATGCATCTCAAGTACGAAATAGCTTTGGATATGTTGGGCCAGCGGTCGGAAGCGCCACGCCAGCGCTGCTCCGTGGCTCTACACAAACACGCACGATACTGCTGAACAACCTGGTCGTGCTGCTGCGTTTCGATAACAGGAATACAAGAAATAGAGTGTACATGGAGCTTCTTCTGAGGGAGGTGTACGATTTTTGTATAGCCAACAACTTCGAGGCCGATATGGGCCACCAAATCTCTCTCGCTACATTTGAGAAACCGACACAGAAAGACTTTGTATTCTTATTCAAGTTTCTATATGGAAAACTTGACTCGCTGTTTCGCTTTCTGAACCTGTTTGATGCGGACATGAAGGCGATCTTGAAAAATTTGTCATATCCGGCATTAGATAAACTTCGAGATGCTTCAAGTGCTGCCGGCGAGCAGAATTGGCATTTTAATCTCGCCATGCTTTATTGGCTTGTAAAACTTAATCTTATGCTTCTGAGTATAGATGAGGAAGATTCATTCAATGCGCCGATGAGACCTTTTGATAAGATCTATAACCCATGTGTGTTTTCTTCATACGCCAGTTTCATTGATCGTGTTGATGATCAATCGGAGCAAGTGATGGAAAATGAGTTTAATAATTTTAAGAATGAGATAATCCGGGATGAACAACAGAAGCGCGCATCCATCGAAGCTCTATCAAAAGAAAGAGATTTGCTCATAAAGGAGTCTCGAAGTGTTGATGAGGCGGAGGACATGACTGGGCGTTTAAAGACCGATATCGGATCCCTCAACAAGTATATCGCCAACTTGCAAAATGGCTTTTCCTCTCTCAGCTCCAAGTCGATTGAGTTTGATTCAGCGATTGGAAAACTAGAAGAAAGAATTGGCCAAATTGACCATGACAAGGAAACGTACAATAACATGCTTCACGACAAAGGCATAGGGATCGAACAACTCAAATTACTAGAAGACGAACAGGGAAAAATCAATAAATCCATAGAAGCTGTGGGAGCCAAGCTCAAAACTGCAAGACTCAAACTACAAGCGACAGAGGGTAGCTTGTATGACACCGGTCAAAGTCTACACGAAAGTGTATCTCGCTATAACCTGACGATACGTAAAATTCCGCTGTTATCGAACACCGACGATCTTGTTATCAATGAACAAGCTTTAGATGACAATACCCGACTGTATGCACCAGAGAGTATTCTCAGCAGACCATTAAGTGGCGAAAAGGAAGCCCTCATGCGCATAGACTCTCAGCTCAAGAGAGAACGGCTAGATTATGATGCTGACTACTTGCAAATTCTTCAGCATATCGAGGAATGCAAGCAGATAATAACGAACCACGAGGCCAAGCTCGAAAAACTCGAATCGACGCTAGCCAAACACAAATTTGCACAGGAGCAGCTCCAATTACAAAGCGCTCTGGAGGCTCAAAAGATGGACGCAGAAATTGAAAAGATGGATGTAGACTTGCAGGCAATGAAATCAGAAATGAAGCTTGAAACTCAGAAAGCAAGGACAGCAAACACAAATCTCAAGCGTGAGCTTATGGAAACTAGATTTGTCATCAAAGATCGCCGTGAGCATCTCTTAAGGACAGTTCAGAGTGATCTTAACTACGTTATTTCATTCAAAGACCATATTCAGAAAAAGCTTGAACAATTGCGCGCTCAGACACAAACGGAGCTAGAATCAGAGCAAAGACGAGAAGCAGCTTGATTGCAATGATTCAAACTTAGTTATCAGTTTGCATAAGGTCAGGATAATAAATCGAGGAATTTCATTTCTGACTAAGAATACATACGCTTTTATGAGTTCCGCAGATGGCAATGACTAAATTGAGCATAAAATTTACGTTAATTATTACCTTGTTTTATCAAGTATCCTGACCGTGTGTCGTATGTACATTGGTCCCATGCTAATATATACAAGCTTAGAACTCACCTCTAAGCCACATCTGCTTTCTCTTCAACTTATCGTTTCTGGCCTTTTGAGTAGTAGCCTTCCACTTATTTTTAACTTCCTGAAGCTCGTTGAGCACCTTCTCCTGTTTACTCCGAGAGAAGCCTGTAATAACATTGACCTTGTGACTGGCGATATTGAACTTTTGTGCAAGTTTATTCACAGACCATTTCTCGGGATCTTCTTGTCTCAAAGTGATGATCTCCTTGACGATATCCGGCGTCAAGTTATATTCTTTCTTGTGTGCGTAGATGAGAGGCATGTCTGCGATTTCGGAGGCAGTGTATGTCTTGTAGCTGTCGGCCAAAACAGTCAAGCGGGGGTCGTTTCTAGGGATGAAAGCGCGAGGCGTATTCTTCAAGCTAGGCGCCGATGCTGGAGGGTTGTATATGAGTCCTTGCGTAGGTTTAGGTTTAATGTTAAAGGCGGATCTGACCGGGTTGTACAAGTTGGTTGGCCTGCTCTCATAAGGCAAGTTTTTGATGGAGTAACAGCGCACCGATGACTTCCACATCTTGTCTTTCTCCTATTCTATTGGTTTGGGATTGAGAGGATTGATGTTGGCGGTGTAGACGCTTTGAAAATTTTCGCCCGTGCAGTACATATATCGTGTGCACCGAAAGTCTGGGGTGCAATTTATATGATTTATGGAACTTTGATTCGTTTAGAAAGACAAGGGAGTCCCTTTGATGTTAAGAATTTTTTTTAATATCTTTTTGATGTTGTTTGGATAAAAGTGGTGCATTTGTAGGATTGGTTTTGGGTTCATTTAAGACATAGCACTTAGAAAGAACAGAAAAGAGAACAATACCGTAAGGGGTGAAGTAGATGTATTTAGTGCCTTTTAAAATTACTTGGGATAGTATTGTTTGCAAAGCTTATCTTTTGCATGTTCTACATAGCTCGGGTAATCATTTCAGTGCAACTAGAGATTCGACTAGTAGATTCCAATTGAAGTTGCTATTTCTTTAAGTGTTCTTCAATTCATTTTGCCCTCTCTTCCTTTATCGTAGGATAGGTTTGCTTCATAGATTTGCTTGCGCTTAATGTCTGCTTGAATATCATTAGTTGGGAGAAATTAGATTTGATTCATAATATGGCAACCACAGAAAACTTTCCAATTAAGACTTGAAATTGAAACCTATAAGTTACAATTCCAATTAAGAACAATCTCCCGGCTGTCGATATAACAATGATCAGTGGAAAAGTTAGTATCGTGATCTCCGTCGGTAAATCCTTCTAAGCTTCTGAACAACGAAGGGGATATAACTAAGCGAGGAGATCACTGATTGTTTGTATGAGAATTCGGAATGTTTGAACCGTCTTTACACACGTTCAGTGAAACAACTGGTGCCCGTAACACACAGACACAGGTTTGGAATAATTATTAAATGAATCATGCCCCAGAAGGTTTTGGTGAACGTTATTTCATCAAATGGCCAGGAATCGACTCAATCTACAAAGTAATACTTCTTCTCTCACTATGTAAGTATTATCGACCCGCCTGAAATTTTCATAAAGAAGAGTTAGCAGCTACAAAGGAGTAAAACCTCATTGGAAAACCCAATACAAAATCTGGCAATATCCGATATTCTACGACTGTCATCTAGTTCCTGGAGTTGTAGATTAGAGACTTATCTCTTTAAGAAGATATGATGAAGGCAATTAACAATTGATCTCTTAATTCAAGAATCAGTTCAAAGTTAAATTTTTGAAAACTTCACAAATCGAGTTACCAATTCTCATCGCTTTTTCTTAGGCAATAGACAAGTCATACTCCATTTAAACTTCTTCACTATCAAAGCCACAACTTTAGAACCTTTAGTTCAACTCAGAATCTTAGGCAGCTTTTACTAAACGGACGCCCAAGAAGCCGCATCTTTCGCCAAGTGTACTACACTTAAGAGCGGCAAATTGGCCAGTTGGTAAAATAGCTCTGCATCTGCTGAAACAGCCGCCTGAGGAAAATTTCGCCTGTCAAAAGTGATTTTAGTTTGAGAACACTTCAATATTGAAATCAACATTGCAACCTTTAGAATTACTTCACTACAAGGTCACTCAAGGTTTTCATAACACAGCAACGAAAAATCGAACCAGATTCCATATAATGACACAAAAACCGAAATTAAAGGTAGGTCGGGGAGTGTGTGTAAGCCGATGGGGCAGGACTATTTAACAATACGACAACATCGTCGTGCACATAATACGCTGCCTGTACACATGCATGATCAATTACACCCATATAGGCAGGTATATTCCCTCTTTGGGACGACTCGTAAACATGCGTGCCATTAAAGTGGCTTTTTTCTGTCCAATGGTTACAGGCCCAGTATCGTCCGTTGGATCTAAGGTGCAGTACCGCTTCAAGTCCTGCAGTACGCAAAATCATTCCCATCTTGAGACCACATCAAAACAACTCTGCGTCGCCGCATTTTTGTCTCACTACCAACAACTTCTTCTTCCTGGTGTTGTCGCTCAAATAAGTTTAACTTGTCACTCCTTTATCAACCTAAACTTTCACTGCTCGCTACCAGCTGTTGCTTACACCTCTGACCTCAAAATCGTAAACAAACAGAGAATACTAGAACACATTTCAACCCCTAACCCCTAAACTCAATCGTCAACATTAGAAATGAAGGCTTCGTCTGTTATACCCGCTTTGGCTCTCGTTGCTTCTGCTGCTGCCAATGTGACCACCATCACAACGACACTTACTGTGACTACCACTTCGTTGTCCCCATCTGAATTGGCCTATGTTTCGTCGGTGTCCGCTGCCGCTGCCGCTGCATCACTGGTTGCTTCCGTTAGCGCTGCCTCAGTTGCAAGCGTTAAGAGTGTTTCTCTGGCCTCAGCTGCTTCTGTTTCCAAGAAGCTGGCTGCTGCTACTGTCACCGGTTTGAACGGCTACATAGGAGTGATTGCGGTGGCCTCTGGTTTGAACTTTTCACAGATATACACCAACTCCTCCACTTCTAAGATAATCTCGTCTACAAAGCTTCTGTCCATTTCCAGCACCTCCGCTCCTGTGACAACCACCGGTAGTGCCTCCAGTTCCTCTAGTGCCACCAAGAGTTCCTCTTCAAAGACTTCTCAAGCTGGTGCTGGTACTGTAGGTGTGGCCGTGGGTGTAATGGCTGCTGTGGCTGCTAACTTGTTGTAGACGATTTCCATCAGAAGTGATGGGAACAATACATTGGCCGCGAAATTCGCAAATAAAAGTTGCTCAAGCTAATGTCTTGATTATTGCCTTCTTTCTTTCCGGGGAAGTTTGGAATGTTTCTATACCCTCCTCAACTTATTCTATCGTGTTGGTGCTCAAATACGACCAGTTTGGTCTGAGTGTTTCGTCCAAGGATCCTCCAAAGGATCCTATCTTTTTCAATTATCAACCGTCGTTAAGCTCTAGAGAATTTTCTAGGGTGGCGGTTCTGTGAGATTTGAACTCTCATTCTCTTCTATACCACTGTTTTATTTCCTATATACGTCGACAATTAAGATCCTTTAAATAGTTTTCTTTCTCCAAAACGTAGTATTCTTTCTCAGATAAACCGTTTGGAATCTTTGGCGGTACGCTTGGTTTAACCACTTGTTCGTCATGGATTCTATCAAATATATTGGGCGAAAACCTTTTGGTATCCCATTTGCCTTCGCCCAAGTATCCTGTTTGGTCTGTTTTCAAGTCCACTTTGATGTCTTCGAACTTGATTTGGCCGTTTTGAAGCCGTAAGTTTTTCGCCAAATGTTCCGATGGCGTAGGAGCATAATGCTGAGGATCAATATCGTCTTTCGATGGCTCAGCTTTGTTACTGGAAGCGATGGTTAAGGACGTTATTTGCTCTCCCATATGGTATACTGTCGTTGGTAAAGGAGCGTCGTCGTCGTCTACCCCAAAGCATTCGGCTGAAAAGGGTATTTTCGTTGTCTTTGCTTTTGGAGGGCTATTATCCAATCCATACAGTTCAGGAGGCGGCTTCCTTCCGGGACTTCCTTGAGGGGATTTTTGTTTTGGAGATGACAAGCCACTCTTAGGAGGAGGGGGAGGAGGGGGAGGTGGAGGAAGTGAAGGGAGATGATCCCTCACTGGCGAAATTCTCTCATATCGGGGCCTTTCTGGCGAGGCATGAGGAGTTATCAGACTGTACTCGGAATGCGGCGGGGGTGGGGGCGGCACGCCGCTATCTATGTCTTGCAAGGTTACAGCTGGAAGCGGAGTTATTGATAAAGCATCCTTGCCGTACAACGGTAGTTCTTGCACGAACGACGACTTCAGTTTAGAGTCTGTATTCCAAAGAGAAGAAAATGGTTCTTTTGAGCGGAATTTGCTCTTGAACTTATCAAATGTAGTCTCTTTCTTAGGTTCAGAGGGATATACTACCTGGGTAAGACTACCATTTGTTCTTTCTGGGTCTGATCTACGGAAGTAATTGGGCTTTTTCGACTCGGCGCTAACGAAAATATCTTCCTCAATGGGTGAATGCAGAGGGTTTGGTGCCAGATGACGAAACTCTGAGAGCAGCGTCTGTTCGTCATTCGCATGCACGCCTTGATCCAAGTGAAGACCGATTTTGGGCGGCAATACAGGCACGCTGGGATAAAAAGTCATTTCCAAGTATATTTTCCCAGCCGGCCTGTCCCGAAATTCGAGGTCATGCCAACTATCCCAGATATACTTTCCTCCAGCCTGGCGATTAGCTGGGTCCAGAAATACTTGCAGACAGTCTATTTCTGTGCCTCCAATTGGTGTCGGGTCATTTTTTGTTTCGTCCAAGACGTCTAGTCTCATTATAGGTTTGCGTTCTCTATCCAACTTGAACCTGAGCTCATGAGTCCATTCTGGGGTCTGACCAGCTCGAAAATGGCACGGAGTCTTTTTTGCAGTTGTGTTAATACGGAGAAGAACATACGGCGACTGCTTGTCGAGTTTTCTGCGGTTCGGAAGGTGTTTAGCCCGACAAACCATGATCACCAAGGTGCCATCGGCAGTCTCTGAATAGTCTACCATCCGGACCAAAATCTGGTTTCAAGGTCAAAGTTGTTACTGAAATAAAAAGTAAGGCCAGATTTTGATTTTATGGACGTGTTGTGTCTTATTTCAAGGTTTGGAGGGCTATGTTGTGAGAATCAATAACATAGCCAAAAGCGGTAACGACCTTGAATCCGTGTAAGAGTGTGTGACTATGGGAAGTGGGAGAAGAATTGAGTTTCAATGAAGGAATCAGTTTATGCTTTTTAATGTTTGTCCAAAAAATTCTAGAAATTTTAATTCTTCCAAGTTTTCATCACTTTTGACACGGTCGAATTCAGATTCGTAAACTTTCTTAAACCTCACATAAATAGTTATTAATGTTTTCTGTTTGAGAAACCAATTTTCCAACTATATCTGGGAACTGAATTATTATTCGATTATTGATTTTGTCTCCTTCTTACAAATGTGTATTCTTCAAATAACCTCAACAAAACCTTCCAAACTCCAAAGAATGGCTCAGACACACATCAAGACTAAAATACTCATTACTTCCCAAAACATTTACTTCAAAAATTTATCTATATTATTTGAATACTAGCGCCTTCAAGACCTTTCTCCGTCCCTGAAAGTATCACGTGACCACTCTTCTCAGGCATCTCCTTCTGATCTACTATAGCACCTCTAATATCTGGTTGAGTAGAATCACTTCACTTCTTAAACTCAGCCATGTCCTTCAGAAAAAGCTCGTCGCGTCCGGCGTTGCTTTTCGGTGTCGGTATGGATGATTTGAAGGCAGAGGAACAAACCAGCGACAAACCATTCATAGAGCTTCCTGTTCACTCCGCCCTAAATCCATTCGAGGAGAACGCTGCAAAACAGGCCATCGCTTTACAAAAGTTGATGCTCAATGGTCCTTTCTTCACGGGTTCTGCAGTGGAAGAGTCAAAGGCTGCAGCTGCCCCTATAGAACGTTACTCAGACCGATATAAGAAGGTTCAGAAAGTTGGTACATCCATTGATGAGTACCCGTACCAGCTCGAGTTTTTCCCCAAGGAATTGTACTCGGTGATGGGACTCAGCAAGCAAAAGAAGGCATTGCTCATGTCTGCTTTCAAGGCTGACGGAGGTCTTGTGAAGTACGAATCTACCTCTACGGACGATTCTGTAGATGTGTTAGAAAGACTAAAACAAATGGCGGAACAGCTAGATGCAGAGGGTCCTGACCAAAACGCTGACGAGCTTCCGGAGGAAGATGAAGTCGATGACCAGTTCGAGTCTGACGACGATAATGATTATAATGCAGAACAGTACTTTGAAAATGGCGACGATGACATGGGAGAAGAGGAAGAGGAGGAGGCCGCATTTTAAACGGCAAACTAATACAGTTTTTAATGGAACTGCAAGAAAGGATTGGAATTTGAGATTCTTGATGGAGACAAAATGCCTAGACGCTACTAATAGTTCGCCGTCTTGAACTTTACTTCCAATTGTTAAAAATTTCAGATGCTGACCGCATCTTCGTGTATACTAGGTAGGAAATGGAATCAAAACTAATAGCCATCATGTTGACTACAATGTTTGTACTGTGTTTCGTGTATTATAAGTTCCCAACTCTTTCATCAATGCTATTGTTAAATGTTGAACACCAACGTGGTGACGGCATTGCGTCCCTCGACTTTTCCGAGCCATCTCCCAAGACGGTGCTCCTTTGCGGTGGCAATGAAAACCATGATCTGTTTGTCGCTGATTAACTCAGCGCCGGTAATCTTCACCACACATCCCTTCACAGAAAGTGAACCCAAGAGACTGAACAGACGGAAGTTTTCGCGCTCGATCTGCCAAAGACGGACCTGCCCGTCATAAGAGCCACTAACGAATATATCGCTATACGGAACGGAGTAAAGGGCCGTGATCCAGTATGGTTGCGAAGGTGGGATTTGGCGACTGGCCAAATCTTCTTCGGTTTCTGCGCTCGCCTGCGAAGGTGTGAACTGCGGAAGGAGACCATGAGCTACGCGCTTAGTATACAATGCTTTTTTCTTAGACCGCGACCACAACGAGATGTTTCCATTGTCGGAACCAGTGACAAAATGGGATTCGTCCACCATCAGAACCGCATCTATGGAGCCTTCCGAATGGAATGGAACATCGCTGAGAAGATCGTCGGCATGCTTTTTTGATTTTTTCTCCGAATCTCCTCCTCTGAATGTGAGTCTGGATTCCTCGGCAATTTTCCAGTACATAACAGACTTGTCTCGAGAACCCACGGAGACACAAGCTTCGCTTGCTAGTGCGCTTATGTCTGTGATATTGTCCTGATGACCATATAAGATCTCTAGTTGTGCGAATTGGTTTATGGAATATGTGCGGATTCTTAAATCGGCACAGGCAGCATAGAGTTGGTCGCTGCCTCTACGGAAAGTGATGGCGTTGACGGCAGCACGAGTTTCGAGCACCTTGAGACACGTAAGGTTTTCAGCAGACCAGATGATAAGCCGGCCATCGCTACCTCCGGTAACGACAAATTTACCGTCGCCAGAACATGCTACACAGTTGATTTGATCGCTGTGATGATTCAGACTGGGTGTCTTCGTATTGACGCTCGTGAAACGCAAGCCGCCCTTGCTATGTTTTATTCTTTGTGGTTTGTGATTGCTGTTGAGCTTCCACTTGATGAGCTCGATGTCTTTGGAGACGGTGAATACGTATGGATAGTGAGCAGCTACGCCAGTCAAGTTCTTGCACCCAACACGAACAACAGTACGGGTAGCGTCCAGAAGTTGCCCGTTTACCTTTTCGGCATAAAAACGGTACACGTTCCCTCTACCTTCGGCGGCGTCCTGCTGTAAACGAGTGGCGAGAATATCTCGATCTAAGTCTTCTGCGTCAAAGTCATCGTCGCCTAGATCCTGTGCCTTCAAGTTTTCGAGATATTGTTTTGCTATCCTTCTTCTTTTATCTGCCTCATTTTCGTGCTGGAACTCTTCGTCGGAGTCGAGCTCTCTCTCTGCACCAGCCTCGCCTGCTAGACCCTCATCGCCTGAATCATCGGAGTGACTGGAAATTTCAGAGTCGGGGTCAGCACGCTGTGGGGGTGCACGGCTTTTTCTGGCAGAAGCCTGGTTACTTCGTTTTCTTTTTCTCGAAGGATCGGAGAGAAATGGATCGCCTGCCATTTATAAGTGGAGCTAGTTTTGTGTAGTTTAACGTGGAGCGACCAGAGATGATATGAAGCAGATGGGTTTAGGTGAAGCAGTACATGCAGGTAAATGCAAGAACTGAAGATGAATTCTGGAATAAAGCACTACTTAGTGAAATAATATTGATATTCTTTTCATATTCTGAGCATTATGGATTATTTTTATTAGAAAACCAGGTCATGGTGCTGGTTAAAGTTAGAATTACATGGTTTCAATTGGCGATGAGGTGTCCGATGAGGTCTGGCGAATTACAGGTATCACTAGGTCTTAACAACAAGGCCAATCCACAATGAATATTCCTGCAATATGATTTATTCAATTCATTGTGTTTGCATATGGTTTGGACTTTCGCTTTGCAAAACATTCCCATTCTATGACAACACAAACCAAGCTGACTAAGGTGCACCTACGAAGAGATATTAAATTCACCCTGAGAACCTAGATAGCGATAGTACTAGCTAAAAATAGCTCTCAATTGCTTTCAGACTGGAAGCATTTATTAATGCCCATATACTACAGCTTCGCTCTCAAACTCAAGCATAAACCGCCAATTGAGAGGTCCAAATTTGAATGTGTCAATATAAAAATCTATCTTGCTGTACATACTCGGCACCGGAGGTATCGAATCGTATTTAAACCAGAAAATGCTCGCGTTGCTGGCCCCCGTAGCCAACTCACGAAGCGAACATTAAAGACTGATATGTTTTAGGCCATTGCTGGGTTTACTCCAATAAATCCTCAATGTCGTGGTCCTCGGCGGCATCGTAGGCTCCCTGGTGGCTCTCACGCAAAGCCTCAGTGGCATCTGCCAATGCCTTCTCTTGCTTCTTCACGTTTCTTCTGGTGACCTTACCCCAGCCAAACGTCTGGGCCTCATCCTCCAACTTCTGATATTTCTCTTGTGCCTTTTGCTCCTTGTACTCAGCGTCCATCTGCTGCTCCTTCTTGTCCAAATCGAGCTGTCTACGGACCTGTCTCTGTTTCGTCCAGTTAGTGTAGTATGTTCTGACGAAGAGATAAAGACACACAAGGACGGTCAAGCGAAGATATTTTTGGAGCGTGTCTTTGTCGACATACTCGTACAAGAATTCAAAGATAGGAGCGGGCTGACCGTCTTGGGAATCCATTGGTTCGATTGAAGATTTCGGTTCGTGTGTTGTGACTACTTGCGCACTGGGTAAGTAATTTGTTGGGGTTGGCAAAAACAACTGTGGAAAAAAGGAAAGCGGAATAAATCGAGAACTTATATGAAATTTTCAATTAGAAAATTAGGTTTGAGTTTTCTCGGTGAAGATCGTTTGCAGTGGTATTGTTTGGGTAAGTACTGGTTGTATATAACGGGGTGTAGCTTCTACCCATCTATTTAGATGAACTTTCGATACCAACAAGTTTTCTGAAGAATTTCAGCTTTTTAATGAATCAAAGTTCTTCATCATCACTGGCCAAAAGATCTTCTTCGGGAAAGTTTCCGACTTCTACCTTATGAGGTTTCACGAAGCTACCATACCCGGGCTTACTCGTGAAATAACGCACGCCGTCAAGACTACCATCGTTTTTCCCGACCGGTTCGTCGAATTCAACACCTACCCAAACCGACTTGCCTTCCGCTAGCGATTGGATCTTGCCGACATACTTTACCAAACCTCTTCTTTCACCACTTATGGCCATGACACGACACCGATCGCCAACCTTGATCTTCTCTGCAGCAGCCGACGTCTGTTTTTCAAGCTCCTGAAGTTTGGACTCGTAGTTGATGTCAAAACGCCCAAGCTGGTTCTCCCTTTTCCATTGGAGCACAGAATCGCTTCGTTTTTGGTATGCTTCCTCTGATAGCTGGAACTGGGGGGCATCTTTGTCATCGGTCAATTGAGAAAGCAGCGAATTGGGGTCCGTGTCATGAACATGGATGCGGCTCAATGGCGCGATGCCCAAATCGGCAATTGTCACAGCGTTTTCGTCTGGTGCAGCTAGCACAACGTACTCGTTACTGGAGTTGTAGGGATAATACTGAAGTTCTTGGTGGGAGCTAGGGATACCCGTAATCTGCTCTAGTTTTTCCCGAAGATACGAAAGTTTCCATTGAGGAGACACTCTTCGTTCCGAACTGGTAAGGTCTGAGGTGAAAAATACTGAGATGTCCATTGAATTTGTAAATCAAACGTACGCGACGTTGGCTGCAAATGTCGACTTCTGACAGAGTCCCGATCATGTAAATACAAACATTTGTTTTATTACAGAAAAAAATTGATCTCAAAAAAGATCGTTTTTATGCTGGATTGGATAAAAAAATATTTTATTTGAAATTGTTTAACTTTCTAGAGTAATTTTCAAGCCACTTCGATGTTAAATTTCTGATAGCTGACAATATATCCAACAACCAAATCGAGAAGAATTTTTTCCTGTTGTATCAAAATTCTTTACTTCTTTAAGGATAATATTGGTCTAATCTACCGAAAAATAAACTTGACAATCAGGTCGTCTGTGTCAACCTCGACTCCACATATCACTGCGAGTGCTCAAAATACTCTTCAAAAATTACATCATGGATAACGTATGTTTAGCCCTTGACCCTGGACGGCACATTGATATCAAACTCATCTTCATCTTTGTTACTAACTCTAGAAACGCCAACCGCAGAGACGGAACGAAAAGTTCAGGGATGGAAACGATAGAAATGACAGAAATGACAGAAACGACAGAAACGACAGAAGAAACGACAGAAACAGAAGTGACAACCGAAAGAACGTACAAAAGCAGGACAGACCGAAGAAAGAGGCCATCCTTGATTTGCAGAAATATTACGGCCAGCACGTTCAAGTTAAGTTTATTGGGGGCAGATACGTTATTGGCGTTTTAAAAGGTTTCGACCAGTTGATGAACTTGGTCCTTGAGGAAGTTGTAGAGACACTTAGAGACCCAGAGGATGAGTCGGTTTTGACCGATCAGACGAGGAACTTGGGAACAGTCATCATCCGTGGGCCTCAGATGTTGACGCTTTCGCCTTTAAATGGAACCGAGAGCATCGCCAATCCGTTTGCAGCTCCCCAGGACGCCATGTAAGCTGTCAAATCAGCGTCCTATTGTTTTTGTGCTGAAGAAGATAAGTGATACGGTAGTATCGGTGTATATGCTAGGCTAGAGGAAGTAGCTACGATGTGCGGAGACGATATTTAAAGGAGACAACGAAGGTATTCCGCTAACCATCGCCAATAAATAGTTCAAGAGAAGGAACTACTGTAAATCTATAAAAGATTGAAATGAGAATGTCCAAGTTATAAGCCTTACCCTTGTTCACGTAAATCCATCTGACCAAAACATGCAATACTCTGTCCTACAATACAATCATCGGTACTCTACTAATATAATTTTCTAAGGCTTAAAAAAAGCTTTTAATCTTTAGTGGTGAAATTTTATGTGAGCGGAATTATTATGGAAAATGTCCCAATTCCGCGTCTTTATCTAATACTCATCTCATCTTATCACCTCTCATTGCCGTAATTGACTCCACAATGTCTAATCCCGAAAAGAATGTTATTCTCTTGCCTCAAACCAACCAGCTCATAGGTTTGTACTCGATCATTAGAGATCAGACCACCAAAAGAGGTGACTTCGTGTTCTACTCGGATAGAATCATACGTCTTTTGGTGGAAGAGGGCTTGAACCAGTTACCGGTCGAAGAAACCACCATCAAGTGCCACGGCGGGCACGAATACACGGGGGCACGATTCTTGGGTAAAATCTGCGGTGTCTCAATTGTGCGTGCTGGTGAGTCTATGGAGATGGGTTTGAGAGACTGTTGTCGTTCGGTTCGTATTGGAAAGATCCTTATTCAAAGAGATGAGGAGACTGCTTTGCCCAAATTGTTCTACGAGAAGCTTCCGGAGGATATAAGCGAAAGATACGTTTTTTTGTTGGACCCAATGTTGGCAACTGGAGGAAGCGCCATGATGGCTACAGAGGTTCTCATTTCGAGAGGTGTCGATGCTAGCAGAATCTTATTTTTGAACTTGTTGGCCTCTCCAGAAGGAATTGAAGCATTCCATGAAAAATACCCAGAAGTCAAGATCATTACCGGTGGAATTGACGAGAAGTTGGACGAAGACAAATACATTGTTCCTGGTTTGGGTGATTTTGGCGACAGATACTACTGTATCTGAGAATGACTACATACTCACATCTGGACTATTTAATACTGAACATAATTCAATAAACTTATCATAATAAGAGCATTCGTCAGCATTGGTGCCTTTTGGTCCGATGTGTCCTCTCTACTTTTACATAAACTTTTGGTGTACGATCTCTGGATTCTCGGCGTATTCTTGTGCCGTCACCCAGAGCTTTCGAAAAGTCGATAGGCCTGCCAAAATCGACCCTCCTATCCAGGTACTGTACTTTCTTTCTGGAGGGGCATAAATCTTTATCTTAGTATGCGATTCCTTCGAGAGACCACGATGTCCATGCCATGATGAGCTGCTCTGGGAAACCTGCTGATTTTTCAATTCAGATAGCATTCGATCGCCAAAATTTTTTAGAAGCGTGGTGCCTCCGGAAAGAACCACATTCTGATAGAGCGCCGGCCGTAAATCGAGGTCTGTCTTGGCAATAGCTAGCGACGTAAGCTCGTGAATTCCTGGAGACTCATCTCCAATGATTTGTGGATTAAACAAAATCTCAGGCGCTCGAAACTGCTCGACTCCCAAGTTCAAGACATGCCCATCAGGAAGTTTATATGAAGTGAACAAATCCGAATCGTCTGCAGCAGGAGTTATGTACCGGGAATATGGGACACCAAGATACTTCTTTTCATCGCGCGTGATGTCTTTCGAAAGAAAGCAGCATTTCTCCTTGATGCATCGCACAATATCTAGTTCGGCGCTGGAAAGGAATGCTTCCCCGGAAATTCGTCGTATATTGAACGCCAAATGTTCAGTGACATCCCGACCGGCAACATCCATTCTCTTTACAGATGTAGGAAGTGAAAAGCCCTCGTATACGGGAACCACATGACCCACACCATCGCCTATATCAACAACTACTCCTGTGGTTCTACCAGAAGCATAAAGGGACAAAACAGCCTGGATAGATACGTAAACGCAAGGGACACCCAAAGCTTCGAAAAGGACCTGGCACATGCGGTCCCTGTTAGTGCGCGGATTTAGTGGTGCCTCTGTTATTAATAACGGGTGGTCCTCTGGGGAAGCCTTTAAGCCAGTAGCATACGTATGGTGCCAGATCCGTTCCATATCGTCCCAGTTGATGACAACTCCATGTTCAATTGGGTGCAGAAGTTTTAAAATTCCTCTATTTTGTTGCGCCAGTGAGCCAATATATGTCTCCTCGTTGGTGTAAGACAACCCAGTCAGCTCAAGACCCAGAACCAGCAGGCCAGCCATGACTTTTTGATATTTTGGGCGGCCAACTATCGTTGCGGTGTAAGTCTTCGGCCTTTCTTCACCCGCAAAGCCTGCCTTGATGTTTCCAGACCCATTGTCGATGACCACTGGTTGATTATAGAGAGTTCCCTCTTCCATCTATTTTTTTTTGAAATGCAATGACTTGTGGGCTAGATATTCAGGGAATATAGCATGAATTTATGTAAGATCGGCGCTATTAAAGAGAACTTGGGAGAGATGAATGTGTATGTTAAGAAAGAGTGTGGAGACGACGGTGTTTATGTTGAAAAACACCGCCGCGTCTTGAACCAAAGTGATTAAGTCATCGATTTTGAAAATGGAAAAATAATTTATATTGGTGAATATAATCTTTGATTTAGTAGATAACAAAAATTGTCTTTGGGTCCAAAAGGTACAAGTTAGCTTATGTGGGTATGATCTATATCTATGAAAAGCAGATACAATCTGAGAAAACGCGAGAAGAACATGTACACCGCTCTAAAATTCTGAAATTGTGTCTCGTTATTTGAAACAATTTGCCCTTTATTTGTTCTCGAATTATTTCAGTCATCTATTGTGATCTCGTATTTTGTTTACATACTACATACAACTACGTCAACTCTGTTAAAGAACCACAACCTCATTGATATTCATACTCAACAGGACATAGTAGCATAAAACAGTTACAAATTGCCTTTCATTCATATTTCCGCCAGATCCAATCTATCTCCCGCTTCACGTTCCCTTTATGAGTCTTCACACACTTACTAGTCAACAGAAGGAACAGGTCAGAAACGCCTTCACCTTGATAGACAGCGACTCAAAAGATGGCTCCATCTCCCTTTCGGACCTAGTCAATGTTCACAAATCTCTAGGGCTAGAATGCCCTAGTCAGGAAACACTTGAGCTGATGCTAGGAGGAAAGGAACTGATCACCTTTGTGCAATTCAGTCAAATCCTTGCGGAAGAAATGAACAGACTAGATGACAAGACAACACTTGCAAACGCGCTCAAAATTTTTGCCTCGGAGGATGACAAACACAGTCTTGTGGTTGATTTGGAAGAACTCAAAGAGGCTTGTTGCTCAGTACAGTTGGGGGAACTCGGTACAGGCGACCATCGCTTGTCAAGAACCGCATTTGAAAGTCTCACAAAGGCATTTGTCAAAGAGCAAATGGATGGGAAACGCTTATTCTACGCTTCGAACTGGTTGGACGCGTACTTTGAATGAGTACAAAATCGACTCAGAACACATAGAAGGCTGAACATTGAAAGCAGATTTGAAGCTTTCGTCTAGAGGTGCTGTTCACATATCTACCAACTCTATTTTTCAGCTATAAGGCCTTTGTACGATACTACAACTATACCAACTATTACTCTTTCACACTTCATGCATTATAGTGTATGGTTATTAATATCTGACCGTACAGGTCCCATTCAACCATGAATATTGCCTACGTTGTCTTTTCAGAAACCCAAACGGCCGTCAGATCTTGTTCTCTCTTAGTTGTCGATGATCAACTCGTCGCAGCCCCAGTCTTCGTAGGATCCATCAGGCAAGTATCTTCTAAGAACAAGAGGGATCTTTCTTTGCGCCAACTCCTTCATGGCGATCTGCAAAGGGTCAGTCTCTCCCTCAATGTCTACCAAAACTGGTGCATTCAATGAGATCTGCAAAGCTCTGGTACCAAGCACTCTAGCTCTCTCGTACTTGGTCATGTATGGAGTAGTTGTCCTCTGCTCTTTAGGAATAGCCAATGCCTTCGCCGTTTTCACTCTGAGTTGGGCATCTGCATCAGTGTAGCCGCCGCTGATGATGGTTCTGCCATCTTCAGCTTTCATCTCGACATCGTCACCGTTCGAGACTCCGATGGGCTCTGGATCAGCAAACTCGTCATCAGAAAAATGGTCTGGCTGGTCGAAGTCATCAAAGTGCTCGTTGCCCTCATTAAAGGCGTCCTCTACGTCAGACATTTTACTGGGTTCAACAGAAGTGAAATTTGGTAGTGTAAATGTTATGAATGCGGTAGATGAGATGGTGTGTGCAGGTTGATAAGTTGAAATATGATGAAAAGGGTGAAAATATATGTGACAGAATAGCAAAATAAGCCGTTAGAGTTTTGATACGAGAAGTTGCTTCAGACTGTCCACCTTCTACGTTTTCGTTTTAAGAATCTGCGTCTCAGACAGATAGATAAGTAGGGTCAGTAGATTGATCAACAATTTCAATTAACTTAGAAATTGTGAATTTATAAAAAAATCCTTAAGTAAGGTTAGTATCATGGGTATTTTTCGTTGTTTTACTTAATCAGGTGGTCCGTTCGTGAACTCCAAATTACTATTGAAGTAAGCCATTAAACGAGAAACCACAAGGTTCTGGTATCCTCAAAGAAGTTTCAGACGATTCAAATTCTGTTCAACTAACAAGAGTTAAACCAACTTGATTGTCCGTTGTAGAAGTTAAAAAAAAAAAAAGATCCTAAGCAATACTCTTAAATGCAACAAATGGTCTAAAAGGTAATCATAATATCCCTTTTTTCCAAGTTATTCACCGACCGCATCCATCCAAATTATCCTTTTATGCTTTTATTAGCGTCATGAGAGCCCTGGTCTATGTTATGGAATATGCTTATATAATTACAATTCATCAGCGTATGGCAAGACATCAGTGTTACCCACAGCGACGTAGTTGAACTGTCCCAACTTGAAGTTCTTTCCGCTATCCTTAGAGATGGTGATGTTGTGAGAGAACTCGAAGGAGTCTTGCAAAGCAACCGACAACTCAGCGGCCTTGATAGAACCAGACAAAGCAGAAGCAGAGAGAGAAGCTACGGCCTGCTTAGCAGACTTGATCCCGCTGGCAACGGCGTGCGCGTCTTCGCCAGTGACAGAGACCACGAACAAACCAGCGTCCTGGTACTTGAACAACTTGGAGTCAGCGCCAGGGATCTTACTCAAAGGAGCAGCGCTACCGACCAAAACAGAGGTACCGGCGGCAGCAGCGACAACCTCGTAGGCGGCGTAGTCGGCCTTAGCAACTGGCACAGCGAAAGCAGCCACAGACTTACCAGAAGAAGAAATTCTGGTCTCGGAGCCGGTGTAGGTGGAGACGGCTGGGGCGGCAGTGGTGCCAGCGGGCAAGCTCGAGAAAGCAGACTCAGAAACAAAGCTAGCCAAGTCAGCGTCGTTGACACCTGATGCAACGATCGAAACGTTACCGGAGGTGAATGCAGAGGCAGCGAACTCAGTGACATCGTCGAAAGAGACGGATTGAGTCTTGGAGTAGTACAATGGCTGGCCCAAGCCCTTTCTGAAGGACTGTTGGTGCAAGGCCTCCAAAGCCACGAATTCTGGACAACTGTGGGCGGCAGCACTCTCAGCAAGCGCCACTGGTACTACAGTCTCAGTGAACTCATGAGGTCTGAAAGAAGGCTTAGCCACGGCGTTGCCCAATGCCTCGACGAAGTATGGCAAGTCCTGCTTCAAGAATTGGGTGGACAAGACAATTGCATCTCTGGTGACATGGGACGAAAAAGCACCACCGAGCAATTCTGCCTCACGAGTAAATCTCAAGGCAGACTTGACCTCGTTATTGAGGAACCCAAATTTGGACAAGAGATGGGGAACACCGGCCTTACCAACTTTGGAACCGGAGTTGTTGACCACAACGGAGAGAGTGGACAAGCTTCCAGGAGCGTCTCTGGACACCAACTTGACAGAAGCAGTGCTGTAGGCACGTGCAGAGATACGAGACAACATCGCTTACTGGATATACTAAGGGTAGGTTATGGAAGACGAGAAAGTTGTTCTAGTAGCTTTTCAAACTGTGGGTTCAATTTGGAAAAAAGGATGCGGTGATTGGCCATGGGTCACGGGAATAACGTCACGTGACTAATTAGTGGACTCTTGATTCTGGAAAATTGCAGTCATTGCTTTATCGCATGATGAATGAATTATACTAAATGAGGTATTGCATTAATTGTTCTTCAAATCTATGGAATCTTACTAAGTGGGGCTTGTTTTGGTGTAGTGCTTCGTTTTTAACTAGGATGAGTACCATTCGATTATCTGCAGGTCCTAATTTGCAACCATGTCAAAATCTGACTTGCCTAATTTCACACGTCGGTTCAAATCCAGATTCGAACAAATAATGACAACTGTGGTATTTTCATAAGCAATGTATATCTCGGTGGTATCAAAATTTTCTCACCCAATACCAATTCTTACAACCGTGTTTCTATACATTCTATTGCTATACATTTTTAATAGAAGACTAACATTCTTATTAGCTGTCACCACCAAGATCTGATTAGATTTGCGTCAAACGAAGCTTCGAAGTGTCCTTCACTTCGTTTGTCTCGATGTAATCCAACACCAAGCGCCCCCAGATAATATCCAAAAATAATATGATATACACCACGCCCATGATTAAGGACATACTGTAGAAGAAGTTACTGTTTCCATTACCCAACACAATCCAACAGTAGTAAAAGATTGGCGACAAAAGGAGACAAGTGATAAGTGTGAGTGTGCTCACAAATAAGAATTTTGTATGTGGAAGAACGGTGTTAGCGAAGATAGGGAGCATTGACAAAGCTAACCCTAAATCACCCACAACGGGATATGATTTAGAGAAAGAGATCCATAAGTAGCACAAGTAGAACGCCAAAAAGGAATCTCCAGTCTTTTTATCCTTCGAGCTTTCAAAAAATCTTAGCGAAATGGGGAGGACAAAAACACAGTTGTACAAATTGAAAATGCCTTTGTAAAGGGGATTGAAAAAGTCAAACATTTCAGTGAAGATATACCACCAGAGGCCTAAGTTTGGTGCCAATTTTTGGAAAGAAAGTACCAGCCAGTAGCACTGATTTACGAAGCCAAGCAGCGCTGTTAAAGCAAATGAGATCAAGACGAGAGAAGTCACAGCAAAAAAAAAGACCACAAAGCACTTAATGATCAGTGTTTTCCAGTCTCTCTGGGCGTTAGTCGCGTACACGAGAGTCAAGTATGGGACAATCAAGTAAATGGGGTTGAATGACATGTATGCGGCGACACCGAGCGCTATAGCACCACGGAACATGTTTTTATCAATCAAGGCTTGGATTAACAGCTCAATTATCATGAAATACGATAATATCACAGAGGAATGGGCCCAATTAGTCAAAACAATCAAAGGGTTGAACAAGTAGAAAGCGGCCATTAAATGTGGAGACAATCCCGTGAGTTTGCGTCCCAATTTCTGGGAGTGATGCTCGTTGTACCATGCACTCAACTGGGTGATCTTGTAGGCGGTACCCAAGTCTAAGAGTGTGAACAACGCATTGTAGATGAGGTTCGCTTTGTCAGGAACCAAATCCCCAATAATCTTCATCAATGACACGAAAAGTGGCGGATGGTGGACCATGGCTCCATCGTATAGATCAATGCCGTTTTCCAAGTAGAAGAATGCCTCCTGGAGAGAACGAAACGAGTCGATCGGAGTGGAAATTTCAGCTGTGCCCGCTAGCGTGTCTGTGACATGAGGCAAAAACGTAGGTACCAAAAATCGAATAGCCGCACCAACGGCGAGAACCTGATTTAGGGACATAGTTGGAATTGAGGTTGTGAGGAAGTTGAAGAGCTATGTTTGAGCTGGTATTGTCAAGGACTCCAAGTTGTTTGTGCGCGTGTGGTAGTAGGAAGAAAAGTGATCAGGTCTCGTAATACGAGTTTTGAGTGCGTTCTTTTTCGATAGCTTCCTGTGAATTTTCCGAAATTTTCGTGATGAGTTTTATTCTATTACTGTTGTATCCTTTGATAGCTTGTTTTCTTTGAAGTAATGGAACAACCAGAAACAAATATAGTCATACAAATTATTTCAAGTTCCGGCAATATGTTATCAGTAGAGTTCCTTCTCATTGATTAATTTCTATTCTAGAAGAGTCGTCTTCCCATATTTTTTATTATTACTTCTATAAGTTTTCAGTGTACTCCACACAGTTCTTCATTCTAAACCAATTACACCTAGCTACAATATGTCGTCAGTAAGTACCAAAAGATTTCCTACCCTCTAGACTTTAGTACTTCCCTTTCAAAGATCTTTATACTAACGTTAGTTCCAACCCGTTAATCCAAAGCCTCATTTAAAATCTCTTCTAAATAAGTCTGTGGTTGTCAGACTCAAATGGAATAGAATCGAGTACAGAGGAAAACTCATAGCCTTTGATAGCTACATGAACTTACAACTCGATGACGCAGTTGAAGTTGCTAGCAAAGATGCACCCGCCGAAGAGATTGGCGAGATCTTGATCAGATGCAACAATGTACTTTTCATACGAGAGGATGGCATTCCTGAAAAGAAGATAGATTAAAACCAAAATGTATTGTTGGTTTAGTATGCGGATTCAAAGAAGATTTGCCAATTTCTCTTGGAAGTACTCTACAACATTTCGTTACTCAGAAATAAGACACTCACTCCCAAGACCAAAAGCAGTACAATATTTTGACCTAGCAAACAGTACGTTTCACTATGACCATAACCCTTTCAAGAAATCTGATATAATCTCCTTTTATAGACTCTGCGTCTGTTGACGCTGAGAGCCATTTTCATTAACAAGAGGTGGAGCTTCTCAAACGCCATGTTCATTGTTTTAATAAATGTGTAGATCAGGCTATTTTCCCTACACAGCCAATTCCTTATTCCATGGAGTTTATAGGATTTCTCTTCATAACTTTTTAGATTTTACCTGTACGTGGAGGTATTTTGTTCCCCAGTTTAACACTACTTTCTCCCGCTTCCATCTGCTCCACAGTTCAGAGACACACGTTGACTTTAGTCTAAACAAATCTATCTATACTTTCCTTAATTCATATTTTTTCCTTATTTCTCAACCCACCTTTTCACCATGGAGCCAGCCCCATACGGTGGATTCATGACCAGAACGGTGGACGCAGAAAATGAACAAAAAAGAAAGCTTGGGTTGCAGAGAGTAGCGGTAGAATATAATGGGCAATCAGATATATTGCGCCCCGAAGCCATTCATGTCCGTGGTGTTGAAAACTTATCCACAAACGATATCAAGAGGTATGTGGATTATTATGTAAATTACACTAGGGTTGATGATGGTTTTGAGCTTATTACCGATAAAAAGGATTTCAGAGTCCAATGGATTGACGACTCGAATGTCAATTTGGTGTTTAAGACCCATGAGACCGCTGTCTTTGCTTTACAAGCTTTGGCCGAACAGCCGATGCAGATAGACCTTAATATTGACAATAATGACCAAATGAATGTGGAAGATACTAATCAGCTGGAAGGCTCGGATGACAGCCAACGGAAGCCAACTTTCTCTCCTGAATATGTGGCAGAATTACTAGTTGAACGTGTTGCAAGATTGTACGCGCCGTCAATAGATTTGAAAAAGTTTACCAACCAACAGAAACTTGCAAAAAGCGAAGAATTATTTGAGACTAAAAAATCAGAAAAGGATGCCATGGAGGTGGAGAAATTGGAGGAAGAGGGAAGCTCGGTTGTGTTGTATGTTCGCCAGGCTGTCCAAAGCGATCGAAAAGTTGAGAATGCATCCGCATACTCTCGTTATTACTTGCTTCACGGAGAACCAGACCGTTCCCGTAAACCTCGTCGTCGTGGCGAAACCCGTGGTCAATTCCAACGCGAAAAAACCACTAACGAAGAAGATTTATTCCTGGACAAATTGTCCACTTACAAGGAGAATAAAGCACGAGAAGATATTGAGGAGGACTTGTTCGCCGATAGGCTAAGAGAAGTTTCACCTAGTCGTAGAAGGCGGTAGCTTTAGAGAGCATGTAGGCTTTATGTCGAATACAAATAGATCCTACTTCCAAAAAAATATTCTTTTATGCTTCTATTATAGATCTTTTTTCCCTTCAATCAGTAACTAAGTGGACAATGATGCTCACTCATTTAAGAATTAGTTACCCTCCTGACCAAAGTCATCGGTGAATTTCACGTGGTTTTGAATGTCAGCATCGTTAACAGTAGGTCTGTTGTTTTTCACAGCGCGGATAAAGTCCTTTACTACAAGTTCGGGTTCTTGCAACTCGTCGGTGGCGATATCGAGCCAGCTCATTTCTATAGCGCCGACATCGCCGGGTGAACATGGCGTAAGCTTTCCTTCGTCGCCCACAGGCTTGAAGTGGGTAGCTTGTTGGATTTTCCGGATGGGTTGCATCAATGCATCTCGTACCACAACGGCAATATCATGACCGGAATATCCGTCTGTCATTTCTGCCAAAACCCTCAAATCTTGTTGTGAGCATTCACATGGAACAGTTCCAATGTTTAGCTCGAACATTCGTTTCCTGGCTTCTAAATCAGGTAATGCGATATAGATTCTACGTTCGAAACGTCTGCGGACAGCAGCATCTAACTGCCATGGAATATTGGTGGCACCCAAAACCAAAACGCCATTGGAATCGTTACCAACACCATTCATCTGCACCAAAAGTTCGGTTTTGATACGTCTCGAAGCCTCAGACTCACCTTCACCTCTAGGGCCACATAATGCATCGACTTCATCAATAAAAATAATAGCGGGTTTGTTCTCTCTAGCCATGGTGAACAATTGCTTGACTAAGCGTTCGGATTCACCCATCCATTTGGACACAAGATCAGAAGAGGATACAGAGAAAAAGGTCAGGTTGGCTTCTGTTGCAACTGCTTTTGCCAAGAACGACTTACCTGTTCCAGGAGGCCCGTATAAAAGAATACCAGACGTTGGCTTACGGTTTCCAGTAAACAATTGTGGAAATTTAACCGGAAGAATGACTGCTTCCTTCAATGCGTCCTTTGCTGCCTCTAAGCCGGCAATGTCGCTCCATTTAACGTTGGGTTTCTCGGCCAAAATGGCCCCTGCCAAAGCACCCCTAAGCTTCTTGGTATCGGCGTCGTCATTGTCGTCGCCTTCTCCCCCCAGCTTTTTCACCTTACTAGAACCGATTGCGGACGCCTCTCCACTGCTGGAACTGGCCAGCTGCTTCTCTAAATGCTCCTTTAATTGCTCTGCTCTTGTGAGATATTCTGTGAACTTGGACTTTATGAGTTCTTTGGACTTTTGGTTTTTCTCATACTTCAATGCCAACATCAAGTAGTCTAAGCCATTATAGTAAAGCTTGTAAGCTTCCTCATAGCGGGTTGCGGTGTCGGCGTCTATGGCTTTTTGGACCAAATCAATACCCTTATTAAGAAATTCGCTAGCTCCAGACATCTAATTACTTAAGTTTAATGCTAGTTCGATAATGATTTGTTAAGTGATGTTGTGCTAAGATCAGCGACTGATGTGTAAAGTTAGATTTATTGGTGTTGGGAGTGGAGGCGGGGCCATACTACTGATAAGTCATTCTTGGGGTGAATCAATAATTTGGAATATTACAAAAGAAGAGAGAGAAAGAGATAGATATATAAATATATTCCAACATGCGATTTTCTAGGATAATATGCTATGCTTTTCTTTTTTCAATTCATTAGGGTGATGATTGATCAGCTTCAGATTCAGTTTGGTATTAATTACCACACTTCATAAATGGAATCCCAAATTTTAAAGTAGACAACGCTTATTTTTTTACATTTGTGCTATGTAGAAGAAGTGTTGTTTTTTTTTTGTTGGGATGTCGCGTTTATTTGAGGAAGTGCCTTTGGTATTGTCTTTTTAAAGCTTCTATAAAGAGAGAAGATCACCACTTTTTTGCAGTATTATTAGGGAATCTTCTACACAAAAAAATTTCTTGTTCTTTAAAGGTATTCGTTGTTCATATTTTTGAAATTTTAAAGCATGGCACTAAGGCGGTTTGACTTTTGTATTCAGCGCTACTTCCACTAAAGTCTAAAACTTGCATCAAGAAACTTTTATGAAAAAGCTCATCACCATGATAATTGTCATGTTGTGTTTCAACCAACCAAATGGTTTTTATGAGTTTCCTTATACTAATTTTCGATTGCTTCTAGCGGTTATGCTTGTTGCTCAAACAAGAATCGTTTTCATATGCAAGTCAGTCATGCCCAAATACAACGTTTAAACTCGCCCCATCACGCAATCAAAGCTATTAAAAGCGAATTTAGTAAAATATGTTAGACCATTCTTCATGCGGCCCCAGTATCAAAGAAGGCAGGAATTCTAGGCGCTTTCAACCCGCAGTATCCGGACTAAATCCGACAAATTTTTCATCTCCCGAAACATAATTGGGGATTTAAATTGTTTTGGTTCGAAAATTTGATCTTTGGATTTCAAATGCTGTAGTTACATGCTAATAGTGATTTTATTTACATCAATTAACGACCAAACTTAAGATTCGAAGATATGAGGGATGACATTTTTGAGTAAAGTTCAATTCCAAAAAAAAAAAAGCTCCCAGTAATTTCTTGAGATCCTAACCCGGATTTTTAGCACGTTTCTCGCAGATGCTCACTTTATCAATTTTGTAGTTTAAACAGTCCTTCGGTCGCCTGGAACTTTTCGCAGCCATCGAAGATACAGCGATTAATTAATTGATAATATAGAAAGCGATGGATCGATTGTCACAAAAGCGAGATCTAGTCGTCCGAATTTTTTTTAATTAAAAATTAACATCCATAAACAGAACTATTTCTCAGGTTTGGAGGATGGAGCGTCCATATCGCTGTTATTTGTCTGAGAACCTATCTAAACCAAACCCTAGAAGCCACATTAACAAAACCAAATCGCTTATCTTTTGTGGCCACCTTCTCAAAATATCAGTACCGTTATTTCTTTCAACCAATCATTCTTATCGTGTGTGCTATTGAGTCTTGGAAATTTCAAATAAGCCCGAATGCTTATCCGGGGATCTACACTGAGTCATTGTACGATATAAAAGACCCCGCAATCCCCCTTTAAATTAAAAACTTTATAGTTCGACATCAAAATTCGAAATCTTGACGTTTAATCGATTCGTGCCTAGTTCTGATTTTCAAAGTGGACCAAGCGCCCTGATTGATCTGGTTCCTTTTTGCAGCCGCGAATACCTTCCTAATCAAGTGTCACTCTGCTGTCAACCTTGCTAGAACAACGTCAATCATAAATCACAGCGCCAAAAGACATTTCGAAATTGCTAAATCTTATGTCTGCTAAGGATTCGATGCTGTCGAACTCATCCATATCTCTGGATAGGTCGGATCCAGATCTTCGGGTGCAAGACTTCGAATCTGGGGTAATCGAGGAGCTAAGAGGTCCTAGGCGAAGAAGACAGTCAAACACTTCGGAGCTTAGTAAAATTATTTCTGGAATCAAAGAAGACATTCAACTCGATGCCAATAATTACGAAGACTACAAATCTCCTCCTGTGGAAGAGGCCTTGTTGGAACAATTCGACCAAGTCTCAAGGAAACTTACTGCCAATAGTGGAATACCCACTCCTGTTGATGAAAAAAGCATTGTTCCCTGTGAAAAAGAGTCAGACCATCCTGTTGATGGAGGATTTGCATTCTGGCAGGCTTTTCTTGCCATGCTTATGGTTTTCCTGACCTGGGGAGCCAATGCGGCCTTTGGAGTGTTTCTTAACTTGTATTTGCAGAGTCCAATGTTTCTGGGCACATCGATGTACGATTTTGCCCTTATGGGTGGATTGGTTGTATGTTTGGCTAACCTCTTGTGTCCCTTTACTGTTCTTCTAGTCAAGCTTTTTGGACAAACTCAGGTGCTCATGGCTGGTATTGTCATCCAAACTGCAGGGTATCTTCTTGCGGCCCAATGTACCCAGTTCTGGCAGTTGTTTTTGTGTCAAGGATTTATGGTGGGCCTCTCGTTTGCATTAATTTTCATTCCTGGAACCTTGGTCATTCCGACATGGTTCGATAAGCATTTAGCCCTTGCCATGGGCTTGACCGTTTCTGGAGCTGGTCTCGGTGGTCTTGTTTTCAGTTTCATTTTAAACCTGATAATTCTGGTGACTCACGATCAAAAATGGGCTTTGAGAGCAGTGGGCTTTATCAATTTGGCCATTTCTCTTTTTGCAACCCTCTTCATGAGGGTCCGCAATAAGAAACGTGTTAGTTTTAAAGAAACCCTTAACATGAATTTTTTCAAGAGTGCTTTCAAAATCGTTTTCGACGTGAAGATTTTCCAGAATTATCCTTTGGTGCTTTCTGCGCTATGGTTCGGAATTGTGTTGATGGGATACGTCATTGTACTTTACTCCATGGCGCCATATGCTTCTTCGGAGGGTTTGAGCGCGAAACAATCAACAAATATTTTGGCGGTTCTCAATGCGCTGCAAGTTGTTGGAAGACCTGCCATTGGCCGTTTAGGTGATTATTTGGGTAGAAACAACACGGCAATTCTTGTCTGCCTTTACGCGGGAATTTTGCTTCTGGCATTCTGGCTACATGCTAAAGACTATCCTTCTATTATGGTATTGGCAGCTCTTATCGGCGCTCCCGCTGGTGTTGGTAGCACAATGGCACAGTCAATGGCGCTGGACATTTTAAAATTCGAGGAAATTCCATACAAGCTTCCAGCCGCTTGGGGTGGTATGAATATTGTGGTATCATTTTTTGCGCTCCCAGCAGAGGTCATTGCTTTAAAATTGAAACAGGGCTCCGGCCCCGGATCTTATAGGCATGCGCAAATATTCACCGCCTGTGCTTTTTTTGCAGGCGCATTGTTGCTTATGGTAAATCGCGAGTGGTTGGTTAGGCAATCGCTCAGCGCTAGAAGACTTGAGTCTCTTGAAATCATTAGCGCCAGGCAATCGTGCTACCTTAGAAGCGGTGGCCATGACGAAAAGAGTGACGAAAACGAGCATCTTGATCTTGAGTTGGTTCAAGAAAGAGTTAATCGTCATGATCGTCTATTGAGGAGAGGCCCAATTTATTTTCTCATTAGAACATTTTATCCATTTAAGGTTTAGGTTTGAGCATTGAAAACTATTATTTATTTATGGGCGCATAGATGCCCAGCTAATTTATCATAATACTATTATAACTTCTATATCTTTCAAAAGTTCGGAATTGCGAATTTGTTGATGTTCCATGTGTATTGGAAGCTATTAGAGACACAATGAAAGGTTACAATTTGATTTGTCTGAAATTTGTATACCTTTGACATGATTTTCTAATAATGTCTTCTCTATGTCCTTTATTTGAAATCTTTATAAACGATGAGAGAGGTACCAGTGGGCTATGAAAAAATTTCCTACACAAGAGAACATAGGGTAAAGTATCAAATCCAGCCAAAGACATTGAATAGCTTTGTAGGATTTAGTAGATGATTCATCTTTCGGACGATCACTCCTCATCTTTCACTGACGTTTACTATTCTACACTACAAATGATCTCGTATTAATGACTTTTGAAAATATACAATGACCTTAACGGTTAGACTTGGCAACTCTCTCCAACTCGTCCTTCTTCTTGATAGCGTAAGAGGTAGAAGAACCCTTGGCAGCGTTGATCAACTCCTCAGCCAAACACTCAGCAATGGTCTTGATGTTTCTGAAAGAAGCCTCTCTGGCACCGATGGTCAACAAAGCAATGGCGGTGTTGACTCTTCTCAAAGGAGAAACATCAACGGCTTGTCTTCTGACGGTACCGGAAGAACCGATTCTGGTGGAGTCTTCTCTGGCACCAGAGTTGACAACAGCGTCGACAACAACCTGTAATGGGTTTTGCTCGGTGACAACGTTGATGATCTCAAGAGCGTGCTTGACGATTCTAACAGCCTTCAACTTCTTACCGTTGTTTCTACCGTTCATCATCAAGGAGTTAGTCAATCTCTCGATGATTGGGCATTGAGCCTTTCTGAATCTCTTAGAGGCGTATCTACCAGCGGTGTGGGAAACGAAGACTGGGGACTTGATTTGAACGTAGTCGACCAAGGAGATGTCCTTAACCTCAACATCCTCGAAAGACCACTTGTTGAACAACTTGATCTCCTGCTGAGCCTTTTGGACATCAGCTGGGATTGGGGTAGCCAACTCAACGAGCTGCAACTCTTGTTGGACAACTGGCTCCTCGATTTGTTGTTGTTGTTCCTCGACGTCAGACATGATTAAGGTGTTTCTGCGATAAAGAAGAAAGGATGAATTTGAAATTGAGACTGGTGTGGAAAAATTTTAGAGAGAGGCCGCCGGATGCAGGCGCGTGTGCTGAGAATTGATCTCTCAGAGCTCCTACGCGCGTAATTTTAAGCATGCCTGCCTATTTGGGCTAGGGCTTGTGGTAATTCAGCCCTAATTGTAATCAGGTGACCGGGATGAAATCAATTTGACTTTTTGAAATAAGCCAATATTGGAGTTCTAGTAAGACAATATTGATGAATGAATTTTTTAATGTTTACACTATAAGATAAAGTTACTAAATGTCAAGTCTTCGGTCGTAAAGATGATTTACCGTAAGTTATGGTCCTTCTAACGTTGTCATCCGACTACTAAGCGGTGTCAAGCGACAAGCAAGGGTGATTCAGAGCTTTAAAGTCCCCATAGGAACGACACAAACTTCATCTTCTGATTATTGATACTTTTTTTAAAAAAAATCAATGCCAATTTCTAGATTAAGAGGTATTCTCTACTTCACTCTAACCCTAGAATCATATTTGCCTGCAGATGCGGTCTGAAAATTTATATCTACAGTATTACTTCATCACACCAATTAGGCAATGTAAATTCTGGACGGATGTGTAGAACTGAGACCGTGAGGGTATCAAGCACAATTTAATTAGTGTGGAGATATCTAAAGGGATGTGAAACAAGGAAGAGGGGCTTTCATTGAGATGACTCCAATTTTTTAATTAAAGTCTAATATCGTTGCCTTCAGATATTTATTTAGGTCCATGTACCAAGTTAGGTTTATCTGAATGTATCAGTTGTATTGCGGCCAACTTGTGCGGCATGAACGGATAATCTAAGAACAAAATTGACCTAAGCGTAAAGTAGAATGGTTCAGAGTAAGCTATATGATAGCCGACTTTGTGCAATTTCTCTTCTCCGGTGTATAGATGACGGAAGACCCGTTGGGAGACGAATAGAGAACAAGAGGGACTTATCGGATGACCCCTGGCATTCCTAAAAGATCGTGGCCCGTTGAAGTCGAAATAGCTCTAAAGCAGAAGAAATTAGTGTATCAATGGCGACGACGTCAGTATGCTTTACATTGTCTCAACTTCCAATAACAAAGTTTCACGTTGAATACATGCGAAAGAGAATGATAATTCACCAAATTTGTTCGGTTACTCTGTGCTGAGATTATAAATACTAATCTTCCCATATTATGGAATCACACAATGTTGTCAGCCCCAAACCCTTGCCTATCTTGAAGATTCAGCTTGTTAAGATCGTTGAAACGTCAGTTCTGGTATAGAGCTAAAGACAGCACCCCAAATTACATAAATCTTACAAGCAAATCGACCCGAGCGGTTGCACTTCCCCTGTTCCTCCTTCTCGCCTAAGTGATGATTACATTCCAATCTGCACAGTTCAGGAGTCTAACGTCTCGTCACCTATCCAAAATAAAACTTCACAAACGTTTCTTTGAAATGATTTCGTTCAACTTCAAACTTTAATTTTACCATTTCTCAACAATTCCGTTCTGCTATTACACCATCACTTCCATATTGACTCACCACCAGCGCAGTCTGGCGCGGCAAGACACATGTTTCAGAAGGCGGAACACATCACTTCGAGTTGAAACGAATAAGAAAAACCCCTACAACATAAAACACACCTTTTGAACATCCAATCACATCGAGTCTATTTCAAATCAAACGTCTTTGATTTGCCCATATACTTGTTTCGTCCCCTGTCATTTTGTTCGGAACTTGGGTACAGGCCGGTACAGGCCGGTACTGCCTCTTTTGTTCGCTACCAACGTATTCCAATGTGACAGCCTGCACACAGAAGTATTGATGTTTCCACCCTACATTCACCCTTTTGAACAGAGCAGTCTTACATCCTCTTCCCGAATACTCAAACACCGAAAAGAAATCAACTAGTCATGTCGTACAATCCTCCGACCGGACCTCCTCAAAACTGGGATAACAAAAATGCCGGCTACAATGCCCCTCCCCCTCAGCATGACCAATCAAGAGGCTATGCCCCACAACAGCAGCCCAACTACCAACAACAACCTAACTATGGTGGATACAACCAGGGTGGTCAACAAGGTGGCTATTACCAGCAGGGCCCCCCTCAGGGTCCTCCCCAGGGCGGTTACTACCAGCAACAACAGCCTGGTCAACAGTACTACGTGCAACAACAACCCCAGTCCAACAACAACAGCAATTGTTTGATGGGATGTTTGGCTGCCATGTGTTTGTGCTGTGCCTTGGATGCCATCTTCTGATTGAGCTAGAGCTCTCCACGCTTTCGTATGAGACGGTCTTGGCACGTTCTCTTCTGAACACTTATTTGAGGCTGTCTCTGTGGACAAGGATGAGGGCCTTACAATGTATAAAATTGGCATTGGTTGAGTGTTGTTTCGATTTAATTAGCCTGTTTGAATAGGAGCTTTTTTGTTTATTGAAGTGTAGTGTCAGTAGGTGTAAAGAGAGATGATACTGTGAATGAAGGTGTTAATCACAAGTCTACTTCTGTCCGAGAAATTAAGTCAAATCTCACTCCTACATTTGCTTGCTTTTTTTTTCGATTCTTTTCAATTCTTCTGAGTATTTATTGACCTAGTGTGGTTTATTATTGGGTTGTCATTCCACCTATCTTTTGAAATGCCACTGAATACTTAGCAAACTTTGAATCCTCAGAGAAGCCATTTAAGGCACTCATCTCATTGGCCATTGAGTCGTTTGGGTGTCGGATCGAGTCTTTTAGATGTCACTTGCATTATGAACCACCTCAAATCTCTGGCCTAGTACAGCTCGACATTGTTCTTAGCATCCGTAACTTTGCAGGCCTTTATAGTCACTAAAATCAAGGCATTGTCATCGCTCGTTAAATAATTGGCCGCTTGAATGTCGTCCTTGAACCCACTGTTGAGGTGTAAAGACTTCCAGAAATCGTAGTCGGGACACTGGTCAGATAACACTTGTGCATCGCCGTCAAGCATGACCGAAACACTGTCGGTCAACTCCGTTTTGTTTATGTTTGTCAAGAGCTCATAAAGTGAGTTTCTGCGTCCACCCTCTTCAGGGTTGGATTTGAGCCAATCGTGAACCAAAAGTGACACTTGAGGGTTCTTTGTAATGTTTGCGTATTTCGTGGTATTCTTTGGTGTTGACAACACAATGTAATGGGTATCGCTTTTGCTAAAGTAGGTGTAGTTCATCAAGGAGACGTGTGGCTTGTTGTCCCAACAAGTTGCCAAATGCAAAAAGTGCTTCTCCTTCAAAAGAGTCACAACTGATGAAGGTAATGATGACATGACAGTAAATATATAGTTTTGTGTGAAGTGTTTATGATCTACTGGTAAGCACGAAAATGGCAACTGGTAGCTGTTCTGGGATGGTCTGGAGAGATAAGGGGAGGTTGTAATTGGATACAATTGGATTGTAAGCTGTAAAAGAAAAATAAAAGTTGCTTTTTTGAATTTTCAACTTTTTCGTCTCGTTTTTTAGATTTTGCAGTAGCTTCAAATTACTCTTGTGGTCTCGTTCCGCTGGCGATTTCAGTTATTAACAAACCTTGTTGAATTCGCTCTCTCATAAAAGTCTTCGATGAGATCTTCCTAAATATCAAAGTCTTTTCTTCGTTTAATTGAGCAAAACTCTTATTTTTTCTCTCTCTTATTCAGAGCTTTCGTATTCGTATTTAGGATGAATGTGGTCTTATGCCGTTTTGCCAAAACTAGGCCAGAGAATTAGTTGGCGATGGATCTGATTCCTAATTGCTAATCAAAATTATAACACTCGCTTTTAAGTTCAAATAGATTTTTTTATTTGGGCTTTTGCAACTGTGGTCATAAACACTTATCTATTACCCCACTTTTTCTCACAAACAACACCTGAAATAACGTCTTCAATCTTTAAATTTCTGTTTTGAATCACAGATCTTAATTCCCTTAACTCCTCGTTCAATCTCTCAAATTCTCTTAATTTTATAATTTTGAGGTGCGCGTCTAACTTGGCTTGTATAGCCCATCACCTTGAATCATAACAAACTCACAATGTCCGAGTTCAAGGATCTAGAGGGTGAATTCGCTGCCGTCAAGCAATGCAGCGTGAGTGAACTTGATAAAGATAATTTCATCCTGAGCCTCAAGAATCAGAAGGGCCTGGTGCGAGATGTTGCATTGCAAAAAGATAAACAGAAACTAAATTACACATTCAATATTAAGATGAACCGGTTCAGTAGACGAAAAGAAGAGGATACTTTAATAAATCTGCAAAAACCAACAGAGAAGTTGACTCAAGAGATTAACGAGCAACCAAAGCCCAAAAAGCGTCGTATTTATCTCGTTGGCATGGAGGAACTTAAGAATACACTTGGAAAAAACCAGCAGTACTTGGATCAAAGCTCACAAAAAGAAGATGAAGAAGCTACTGAGGATTCTTCCAAATCTTTGAATGGTAAAGGCGGCATTCAAGATGATGAGCCAGTAAGCCAACCCGATGAAAACTTACGTCCAACGTCTAGCTCGACTTCTTCGATTCCGAAAAAGAAAAAGAGACAAGTGGTTCTCATTCCCATGGATCCGGAATACGTTTTGAAGGCTCGTGCTGCTTTAGAAAAGGCTGATGCTAACTTTGATGCCAGCCAACCTATTGAGGTTGATTCCGATTCTAGTAATGACCAAGATGAGGAAAGCGACGTATTTGTAGATGTTCCTCTGAAATTTCGCGAAATTGAAGTATCTTACGATGAGCTGATTGCTGTTGTTGATTCCACGGAAACCTCACAGGTCCCATCGGTTGGCCGTGGCGAAGATGAGCCACGAGAACTCGCTGATAAGGGAACTGAAAATGGAACTGAAATAGGTGCTGATGGTGCAGAGATCCATTCTTCCTTGCAACCCACTCAAGAAGATGTACTTTTGATGAAGAAGATCGTCTTGTCACAACTTGCTTCACCTATTGTACCTAATATTGAAACAAGTTTGCTAGCGCAACCATCTAAAGAACTACACTCAATCTTAGCACGAACATTAGAGGATGGTGAGAGTCATATGGTACTCCTTATTGGTCCACACGGTCTGGGAAAGACCGTCATCACAGAGCAGGCCCTAAGTGACCTAAAGAGAGCCCAAGGTGACAATTTCATCACAATTCGTCTTTCTGGGTCACTACATTCTACAGAACAGCACGCAATTCGAGAAATTGCCCGCCAGTTGGACCAGGCATTGAAGAATGAGCACACAACTGAATCGTCTACATTTGAAAAGCGTGCAATCAGTGATACTTTTGCTAACATTCTCTTAACGTTGGAAGCATCAATAGACAAGAAAAGCCTGGATGGAGCGGCTAAAGATCAGCCTATGCGAGTCATCATTATTATTGATGAGATTGAAAAGTATACTGACACTCCAAAGCAGATGCTACTTTATAACCTATTTGATCTAACACAAAACCCCAAGTATCCAATTTGCGTCTTGGGTTCTACTACAAAGGTAAACATTCGTGATTTATTCGAAAAGAGAGTTCGCAGTCGTTTCAGTCAGAGAATAATTACTACCCAGTTGGCGGATTCGATAGAAACATTTTGGAATAACGCTTCTCGTCCATTACGAATTGCAGGTGATGATGCAAGCAATTTTTCGAAACCATCATATCCCGCTGAATGGAATCTGTACATTGATGGGTTATTTAAGGATAAATCTGTAAAGGGGTGCTTGTACCAGTGTTATTTCACAACGAAAAGCATCGCTCAATTTAAACAATTATGCATGCTTCCTGTGAATCAAATTAATTTTGAAAGTCCGCTCCCAAATGCCAAGCAATTTGAGATTTATCTTCGTTCCATATCTGAAGGAGTAGAGGCGAAATTTTCGTCTTGTTCACGTCTTGAATTAATGATGGTGGTCGCCGCGGCGAGATGGGTCCATAGAGCGGAGAACAGCCAGGTGAACTTCAATTTAGCATATAATGAATACGAACAAATGCTCAAGGCTCATAACATGGAATCAACAACGCTTCTGGCTAGTGGTTCGGCTGTTAGTTCGTCACATGTTGACAGCTTAGCGTTGGCGGGGATAAAGGTGACCAAATCCATTTATTCTGTGCCAATCATGCGAGATTGTTGGGGGCGCATATATCGCACAGGGCTCTTACTTGACGCAGTCACGTCAAATAATGAGATGAATGCCCACAACAATTTAAATATGTATAAAGAAATTGTCATCGAAGATTCTCGAATGCTCCAATTGGACATTCTGCTTGAAGAAATCAGGTCGTTGGTTGCCGGAGATCCTTTGATGGAGCGCCTTTCGAAGCTTTAATATATATCTTAATTTCAAGACAATGTTGATGTTTTCGAAGAGATTTCAGATAAAATGGCGGGTGTATTGTATTTAAGCGCCTAACAATCTACCTGCAGTTCTATATATACAATATGCACTTTACACTCGTAAGTTTTGCGTGATAATCACACTTACTGCATATTGCAATCTAATGTGTAGTGCGCTTTCGATCTATACAGTAGAGAAAACCAGGATGTTTCAGGTTGACATTCTTTAACTGATTAGCCTTCTGGGTATATAAACGGAAGCAGCCGCCTGCTTTTCAGGAACCGTTTCCCGAATCAAAGAACAGACGTTAACAAGAGTGATATACTTCGCTTTATACAGCACATTATACTCTCAACGCCAGCTCTTGGACTTCTGTTTCACTTTGTCTAAATATGACTAAAGAGCCGATTCCAGCGGAGACCACCAAAGTCTATGAGAAAAACTTTGTGGATGTGTTTGCAATTTTAATAATTCAGCTTAACTTAAGTTCTCCTAACGAAAAAGGTTGGCGGAACTTGGTTGGCAGCGGCCATCCGTATTGTTTCGAAGTCGCTGATGCTATCGAGGTGATGCGTAAGTTGGAACTTTTTATTGAACTGAAGCTTGTCACCACCACCATCAGGTATACCATCAGAGCGGATTTGGCTGCGGTACTTCTTGCAAAATTCTTCAGCGCCCACTTGATTCACGACCCAGCATCCCGAACTTCGGCTAATTTGAAGTCGGTGTCTCGAGTGCAAATCACCCCCAAGGGTGCAGCGCTTGTATGGGAGTTTTGCAAAAGCATTGGAATGGTAGAGAAAAGGATGCCCTGTGTGGTGTACTCGACAATCAACACGATGCATTTGTTCCATTTTGACAGATCCCCAAGTACTGGAAAAGTACTTCACTCTGAGTTTTTCAACCATGCGCTCATAAGCACTCTTTTCGGCGCCGAAGCCAATGTTTGGCACCCTGATCAGGTCCCAGTTCCTGCTCGAAACCTTCTCTTAGAGGAGTCGGTATTGCCTGGCGAAATGCTTGATTTTACAAGTGAGTACGTCCCTAAGGGGAAACAGCACAGCCCGTTTTATCATCGGTATTTCTCCAACCCTCAATCTGACGCCCACATACAGTACTATGAGAGCGGGTCTGGAATGAGACTATTTTTCAACAAAATATTTACCCATAACTCGGTGGAAACGGTCGTAGAGTACTGTTTTTCAGGAAAGGCGTTAGTGCAGTGGCTCTGCGATTGTACCACTTTATACTCTGTCGCAGAAGCTAGCGAAATTGGCCAACTTTTGCTCGATCAAAAACTCATTAGTCCTTTGACCGTTTCAACTTTTGCTGAAAGCTTCTATAATCACCCAAATGCAATTTATGCTTTGAGCGAATCGGGAAAACAGTCCTGCAGATGGTTGGTGAATCGTCCATGTGCAGATCTTGCATTATCTGATGCAAACTTCAACCCTCTGCAATTGTCTCTTGATCACCCGAAATTTGACACAAATCTCAACAGAAAGAGAAAAGTCGTCAGTCTTGAGTACGTTTTGTCGGACCCCGGGATGCGCTATTTGTTCCGTATGCATTTGGAGAAGGAGAGCTGCATCGATAACTTCGAGGCTTATGTGCAACTCCTGGAGTTTGTATGCAAGAGGTACATTTGCAGCCAAATGATTAAGGATTCGATTCTTGCCGATCAACCCAATAAGAAAAGAGAACTCCGACTTGCAATAGAAAACTTCACCACGTCCAACACTTTGATGGCGTTTCATCTCTACTCCAAGTACTTCAGTCTTGAGTCAATCTACAACCTTAACATCGGCTTTGGAATGCAACAGGAATTGGACTTTATCATTGCCAATGTGGAAAGGTCTCCTAGTAGTCCTACTCGGACCTTTAGCCACAACCTATCATCTTTCATCAAGACGCCGGATATTGATAAGCGCTTCTATTCGCCAGACTCAGGTGGCCCAATTAGTCCAGCAACAGAGACACCCAAAATTGAGGAATGTGCCGAATCTGATCACACCCTCAACTCTTCGCAAAGCTTTCCCACTGAAAATTTATCTTCAAAAATTTCCTGCGAAGCCTCGCTGAACGTTCCGGTGGAAGTCGCAGACTCTGCCCTTCACAAGCTCCAACCTCTTTCCAAGCCATCCTCTTTGGACCAAAGCATAAAGGATCTTGCAAACATATGGAAGGTTTTTGATAAAGTTGCCGCTTCACTCTATTGTATGATGGAGTCGGATCTGTTTCCCAAGTTTGTTCGCAGTCAGGAGTATCTCATCGCAATGGACGCTGTTGCTGAGCCATCATAAAACACCAGTAATAAATAATTCTTATCATTTAAACAAAAACTTATCTTTGTGACGATTGGATGATGTCATTTTGAAACCAAATTTAATTCAAAGTTCATATGATCTATTCTCTAGATCTAAACTTTACTACTTCGTTCCGTAGATACCGTACAATTACTATAAGTACAAGGTAGCACCGCTGCAACTTTGAACTGATAAACAACATGTTACAGAACGTTGCGGAGTGACCTAGTGAGTTTATTCGAAGACGCCTTTGCGCCTAAGCCATTGCGAGCTCTGAAGTCGCGTGTGCTCCTTTATTGTGCTGCTTGCGCCCAATTTTCTTTCTTCACCCATCCTTAAGCTTCTAATTCCCCATTTATGCTACTGGCTCCAAAGTGGTTCCCTTTTTGATGGTGGCCCATCCAATCAAACGCCAATGTCCTTCGATTCTACGCGACAAGGCAATCTTCTCATTGACTTCTGTACATGCGGGAGAGGTCAACTGCAAACGAGCCATATCGGCCTTAACAGCAACAACACGGGCACCGGTGGCTGTAGATCCGATGTTGACCATCAAAACCTCATTGACCTCCAAGTTACGAACCTTAGCACCTTGCTTGGCACCATCGGTCTTGACACCCAACAATCTACGCAAAAGGAAGAAGTTGATTTCTATGTCGGAGTAGATGGAAGGCAAGTTATCCTTAGATCCGACAACTTGACCAACTAAACGATCGGCTCTACACAAAGTAGGGTCGATCTTGGTACCCACACCAATCAAACCACCAGGAACGGCAAACTTCAAGTCATTGTTCTCAGCGAAAAGAGACACGATGTGAGAGAAAATAGGCTTACATTGGATACGGCCGTTGTCGTCCTTGGTGACAATACCAGGTCTGATCTCAATCTCGTCTCCAATCTTGAACACACCATTCAAAATCGAACCACCGGCAACACCACCTTTCAAGTCGTCAATTTCAGCACCGGGCTTGTTGACATCGAAAGATCTAATTACAATTAAGCGTGGCGAGGCCAAGAAGTCACGGGGTGGAACGGGGATGTAGTCACAGATGATTTGGTTAACAGCGTCAATATTGTACTTCAATTGAGCAGAAATGGGGACAATAGGAGCGCCATCGGCAATGGTACCTCTGATGAAGTTCAAGATGGACTTGTGATGGTCCATGGCAGACTCCTCACGCATCAAGTCCACCTTGTTCTGCAAGATGATGACATGCTTCAACTTCATGATTTCAATGGCAGCCAAATGCTCAGACGTTTGAGGTTGTGGGCACAGTTCGTTACCGGCAACCAACAAAAGGGCAGCGTCCATGACGGCGGCACCCGACAACATAGTACTCATCAAGATATCGTGACCGGGACAGTCAACGAAGGAGACGTGACGAACCAACTGGTAACGACCATTACAACCCGGTTGCTGACATTTGGGGTGGATCTCCTTGTCACTCTTGAAGGAGCGGTAGCATCCTGGCAGCGCGCACAGTGCGTCGTCACATTTATATATCTTAGCATTGGCGTAACCCAACTTGATGGTAATGTTACGCTCCAACTCATCCTTGAAACGAACTGTCTGCACACCGGAAATGGCACGCACAACGGTGGACTTTCCGTGCGCCACATGGCCAATGGTACCGATATTCACGGTGGCTTGTCTATTGATAATTTCTGGCGAAACAGGGGTCAAGGAAGCGAAATCGGGGTTGTCTGGCTGTTCCGGGAGTCCGCCACCTTCTTCGAATTCTCTCTTGGCGGCCTCTTCGTCGTACTCGTCCTCGATTCCAGCGAAAGCCACTGATTTCTTCTCTTTTGGTGCTTCCACCGGCTCTTCGCCTCCAGACTCGATGTCTTGCTCATAATACAGCTCTTCCTCCTCTTCAGGAAGGGTTGACCCGATGACGATGTCGGGGGTAGCGCTTTCGATATCGTCGTAGGACATTTGTGGTAAAGTTGTAGGTTTGATTTAGAGTCAGATGTGAAAACTTTTGATGCTGGTCGTGTGCGGCACACTCTGGAAAATTATGGGATCTGTTGAGGCGCCCTATTCAATATGTGAAATGTTACTTTATTTCAATTTTCTATTCAGTACGGAAATTTTGACTATTGTCTGGTAGCGTTTTTTGTTTGTGATTGGAAATGTCCCTGTCATTATTGGAGTGCAGACTTTTGATCTTCATGAACGACATGAAGTCCATAACCCATACAAAATGAAATCCCACGCGATTGCCAATCATTAATAAATAGTTTTTTGTAAAAATTTCTTTTCTTCCAGTTTGCTTGAGAGACGAGAGGGCTGCATTTTTCTGTGTGTATCAGGGCATTGAATCAATTAGTTACGTTTTCGCATCCACACGTCTTTGCCGTTATTATGCTTCAATGCTCCTCATGCTCCTCAACGGGCTATTTTGGCCAATGATGAGGGATTTTGGCTGTCATTCCCACCTTCTCGCCGTCGATCACCGCTACGTATCTATTGTCTCTGTAAACATCCTCGTATGTAGTTAGAAGAAATCCGAGGTCCCCATCAATGGCCATAAGCTTTCCAAGTTTCCCTCGTCTAGGTTTGGAATCGGCGTTTAGATTTTCTCTTTCAATTGGAACCTCTAAAAGATCCATTGATGATAGCTTCTTGGAAACATCCAGGTCAAATTTTACTGGCACAATTCGCTTGCGAATGACCCCCAGATTGTATGTTCGTATAGTGAGTTCTTGTCCAACGTAACAACCCTTGTTAAGCGATAACCCACTGTTATAGTCTAAACTGCTCTCAAACGGTAAAAGGCTAGCACTGGAGGGAGCGTCCGCAGTTTCAAAAATCCCGTTCAAAAATCGGCGGCTCTTGACATCAGCTTGAGATATGACTTTTGTTTCGAAAGCAGAGGAAAATGATTCGGATAGAAGCATGGTTGGATCCTCTAACTCTAAGTCAGTGACAATTTTGAGGCCAAAACCGGGGATTCTGTTATCAATTGCAAAGCCAACGACGTTTGGCGCTGCAGATTGGCTAATGATTTTCTCGCTACTGATCAAAGCATTGGCACTCTCTAAAGCAACATCAGGCAATTTAGTCATAAGGTATTGTTGCTCAATATCCTGTAGCCAAGTTCTAAACTTGGGGTTTTTATCATTATAGTAGTAGTAGGAATGGAGCTCTGGTGACTTTTCAATCTTCACATTGGCACTCAACTTATGTATTTTAAGCATAGTCAAGAGTCTAGAAGCCTCGCGGTTTCCGAGTTCTAGAACGTAGTTTGGCGAATTTATGAGGGTTTGAGACAATGCGCTTGTATGTGTGTGGAAAGGGAAAGGATAATTGAAGCAGTCGGAGACGACCCTTCCCTTGGAGTTGAGAAACATCGAGTAGACACCGCTTCGAAGAACACGAATGCCCAGATCGGCGATTCTTACATCCTCATACATAGCTCCCCAATTATTCAGAGTATCTATGGCATCTAGGTAGTCGTCTGTCCTTTTGATTGGCGAGATCGTGTGCTCTTTCTTCTTAGTAAGATGAGGACTTAGTCTGGTTGTTACGAGCCCGTTCAAAAATTTGGAAGCATCAGGGCCCTTAACACGAAGAAATGTATTTGGAAGTAGAGCGATTCCTGCCATTGTCTGTTACTAAGGCGAGGAACTATTTCTGTTAAGATGTTCCGTGTCGATCTGATACAAAACTCGGATAAAGAGGCAAAAGCGCACCCGTACACACAGATGGATATTACCATAACCACAACAGGAATGATTCGTCTGAAAAAAAAAATTAGTTAAAAATTTCTTGAATCGGTCATCAATAAACTAGTCTATAAAATTGTTCTCCATTTGAAGAATGCTACAATTTGAGTGCCAAAACAGCTTATTGGCAGGCTAAAACAAAATCAATATACCTTTAGCAATGAACTTAGTATTTTTTTATTAATAAATAAGATGACGAATTCAGCAAGTAAATATGACTTTTTTATCATTTAGAGCCTACATTTGGCCAATTTGGCGGCCAATCTCGCTCTTGGCCTTGTCCAGACGAGTTTCGGTGACCACCACTGTGTCTTGGAAGTCCTCATGCAAACTTAACGACGAAGAATTCAAGCTGGGCGACAATTTGTCCCGAATTCGCTCACCAAGAGACAATCGTTGCTTCAAGTCGTTCAGAAGACCCTTGGCCATACCCAGTAAGTTGACAGAAGAATGGTGTCTAGAGTTGGACATGGAGTTCGCCTTTGAGTTGGCCAAGGAGCCCAAGTTCGAGGGCAAGTGCAGATAGCTGTTCATATATGACTCCACTTGAGATAACTCCTCCCGTCTGTGGTCGATCTCTTCGACATCAAAGAAACCGTAACCACCAAGATACGAGTAGTTGGCGTCTTCAGTGCTCTCCTCGTTCACGCCGTTTTTGCTATCCGCCTTCGCAATGTTTGCAGAGGAATTGCTGAGCGGAGTGTTGCGCAAACTGATATCAATTGGGTGTCTGGTACCCGAAGAACCTTTGTTAACATTCTTCAACTCCTTCTCAATTCTCAATTTTTTAAGTTCGTACTTACGTGACTCGGTGTCAGCCGCCTCCATTAAGACATCGGCCTCGTTACGCAAGATCTGCTTCATTCCGTATACAACGGATTTGAACGTATCAATGAAACGCTGAGTTTGGCGGTGTTTCGAGCACATGGTCACTACGACACGGTCCTTGTGAATGATGTAACCTATACCAAAGCCTTGGTCAATTGCAGGAGGAATACCAAATAGGCGGAGGGCCGGGTTACCACAATTGGAAATGAGTAGTTCTGCACTAGTCAACTTTTCCAATAGGTAGCTCGAAAGGAGCGGGACACGAGCAAAACATAACTCTTCAGGATTTAATGGTGGAAGACCTGTATCCTTGTTCAATTGGTTCAAGTTCTCGCAAACGGAAGGCTTGTTGAAAATCGAGGTCAATGCACCCAAGTGTCTCTCAAATCCCTTACCAGCCATAGCGTCGCGATACAAAAGCTTGTGCATCTCACAACAACGTTTGAATGTATCCCATTTTGGTGCATCCTCGGAGGAGGTAATGAAGAGCTTGACCAAACCGGCGATAAGTTCGTTTTGAACTGCTATGAGCTCAGTACGTGCGTCCCTAAACTTACGTGTTGTAATGGGTTCAATCGAGTTGGCTATTCTGCCATATAAGGCATAGTAGGCGATTTGGAACCCAATCTGTAAGAAAGAGTCCACGGAGAGGTTTAATTTCGCCAACAAATGACTGTCGAGTTTCATGGTCAAGGTCTTGTACTCATGCTGGTTGAGTAAATCTGTAAGACGAGTCTCGGAAAGATGGACTAAATTCATAAGTTCAGGTGTCTTGTTGAACTCCAACAATTTGGGGACGGGTTTGAGATCATTATCCCTTCCTGAAGCGAATTTGATATTGGTGTCGAACAAGGTGTTTTCTGCTCCATTAATGTTTCTAGCCAATTTGAGAATCAGATCAGTATAAATGTCACTTATGAACCGCAAAATAGCGGTGCTGTCCATGGCTGAGGACTCCCACACTACACCAGCAACTGCATTGGAGGTAACCACCAATTGCAATTTATCGTACCAACGGGAAGCACAGGACCCGACTTGAATATTTGTACCCTTTGCAAGAATGGAGGTTCCATGCGAGATTGCGATTGTCTTTTCCTGCTCGGTTACAGGAGCAATGGTGTGGTCTAAGGCCACAATAAATAAAGAGTCGTTGATTGCCTGGAGTGGAGCGGTGTTGGATCGCTGTAACTCCGCACGTGCTGACTTCCACATGGAGTATGTTTGAGTGGTAATTGAGCCGATTCCGTTGTTGACTGAGGACACGGAATCGACGACGGTAGCTTCATCCAAAATGGATTGAACAATGGATGCCAACTCCGCGTCGTTAAACCAAATCTCATGCTTTGAAGCAGCATTCTCGTCATTACAAAGAGTCAAAACCTCGAGCGTGTAGAACTGGTTGTTGCAAATAAATACGATATGACGTGAGTCATTGATTGTTTTGTACTTCTCGATTGTCACCAGGTGGTAGCTGTCCGTGGAGAGATCGGGAACACGGGTTGTGCCAAACAAATTCCGATAGCAATTCATTGTGAGCCCTGTGCCCAGTTTAGGGGTGGTGTCCCTTTGTAATGTCCCGTTACGCATACTGACTATGAATTTCAACGACGAGTTCACCAATGATGCTGTCCGCTGGGCCTGGTTTGGTGGATTGATGGTCTGCGCATAAGGGTCCTCTTCCAACACCAAGTAAGGGTTTCTAGGCAAGATGTCGCCTCGCAAATCTCCGTAGACACCTGAATATGTCTCGCCATTAATAGCGTTCAAGTAGCAAGTTACATCGTCATTTGCTGCTGCCGCTTCCAAATGCGCCTGTGCAAGACGAACTGCCTCGCTGCCGACGAATTGAGATGATTCTTCAAACAACTCGCCATATTCCTCTTCAGTGACGAGTGGTTTCAAGGCTGTCAAAACTTGCTGCACTGTCGCATTAAGGGTGGGCACAGGAAGCTTGGGCAAGTCTTTTTCGTATTGAAGGAACTTTTCCATTAGATACAACTTTAATTCTTTGTTTTTGGTGAGCTGTCGAAAAAATGATAGGTGATGATTTCAAGTGGTGTTCGTATCAGATGATTATTGGTTACCCCAGAAATCAGATTTGTGGGGGTGGTCGGAACCTAAGTCCGAGTTTGTATGCAGGTGCATACGAAGGACCCAACAGCGTTTCAATTGAAATGAGGGAGAATTTGTAGAGGAAATTGACAGTATACGAAAACTTCAAGTGTTGTATAACTCGAATTTATGTGTTTTTAAAATGGTATTTCCCGCGTTGCTTGATTTTTAGAATCTTTTTCTAAGTCTAATGGCCGTCTAAATTGAAAATTCGAAAGCAGTATCTTTTGATAGCACTAAATATTATTGGTGAAGGGAATTATTTGCAATCTTAAATATCGCTGTTTTCTAAACGTTGGGTGTTATTTCCGTTAATTTATTTTAGGGAACGTTAACTATTGATATATGTTCGGACTTTGTTTGTCACACTTGAATCGTTGATAAAGTTTTGGATGGAAATAAAAGATTAGAAGCGTTACTAGGAGGTCTTGATTTATCGATGATAAGAGTCTCCTCATTCCTATTGCTACATAAATGTAATTCTTTTTTTCATGTTTGCAAGTTACAGACGAAAGTAGTAGCACTTTCTTGGCCATCTCCAAATAGTTCTGTTAAGTTGATAAGGATGACTTCTACCAGTGCAACATACTATTCCGGATCCAGTCTATTTCAAAGCTTGCGCTCAGAGAGCCAAACTTCCTCAACATAGGCTCCAAGCCGTACTTTTTGAAGTCCTCAATGTACTCAACGGTTGCTGCTCCAGGGTTGCCCTCTTCTACCTCACTTTCAAATTTATCGGGCATGAAATTGCAAAAGAAGTCATGTAATAGTGACGTAGGGAGTGTCATAGGCAAGTCATTGATCGAAACGTACACATTTTTGTCTTGTAGGTTTATCTTCTTGCTGGCAACAAACAAAGCTGTTAAAATCAAGATGTTTAGATCTTGAAAGTTGAAACCACCCATTTCATTGATACCGGTGAATGAGGAACCCCTTCTACGCGTTGGTGGGTCGTTGAGATGCACTCCACTACCAATGCCGCCGAATACATCCGTCTTGAGTTCTCCCATGCAAACAATTTGGAAATGCAGACCTTTCATCACTCTCCAAAGTATGTAAAATGTCTTGCCCTGTAATTCATTGGTGAGTATTGCACCTTGGACCGATGTGTACGAGTTTGAGATTCCATTCTCCTCAGCAGCAAATTTCTCAAAATCGTATCCATTGGCAAGATACTGGAAGTCGGGAAGGAGAGAAAACCGGGGAATGGCCATCAGGTATGCAGAAGACTTTCTTCTTGGGGGATTCGTAGGATCTGTCGGAGACGTTGGTTCGATGAGAGTGGTAGCAGCCAATGACTCAGATATTGCACTCAACTCGTTGAATGAGCCTAATTTGACAGAATTGAGAGCGAGATCCACATTCGTTAAAGACAGAGAAGATCTGATACCTCCCGATAACTCTGAATGAAACGTAGACTTATTCAACTGAGATAACGTCTCGAGTTCAATTTCTTGCAATATCGTATAAATCATATCCTGATCTGTCTTTTTATTAGCGTCAAGTAACTTCAAAGTCTTGCCGATGTTTGAGTTCCGGTCCAGGCTGAGCATCTTCTCAACTAAACCAGTTGCTTCAGTATTCAAGAATATGGAAGGAACTGAGTATCCCTCAACTGGGCTGCTCTTGAAGCCAAATTTTTCGAAAGATTTTGGCAGATCAGAGTAAGTAAACCAAAAATACTTTTTGGACATGTAATAGTTTGAAAGGGCCGGATCGATCTTTCCTTCTGAAGTTGTCACCATGTGCTTGAATCCATCTGGTTTTTCAGTGGATTTTGCTAGCTCTTTCTTCAATAATTCTTCTTCGACGCTTTCGATGGCCTTCTTCATGAGCCTCTTCTCTACTTCTTCCCCGCTAACGTCTCTCCGAGCATATACTGGAGAGGTACGCAACCCCAGTACATTGCAAACACCAAAGGATACTGGGTCTTGGAGAGAGCCTGGACCCTTAGGTGGTTCCTTGTATATTGCTCTATGGTGAGCAACGACCATTCCAGCAACGATTTCGCCTTGTTTATTTTCGAGATAGAAGCCTCTACCGTAGCGACCACTAAGAATAAATGCCACCAACTTCTTTGACAAAAATGAGCCAACTTTTTCAGCGATTATAGGGTTTTCGTCTTTTGAGACAGAAAGCTCAAAAATTTGTTTCAACTTTGCTGGTTCGATAGTTGATTTAAACTTGAACGCGGACATTTTGGAGGGAAGAGTAGGCACTTTGGTGGTACTAACTTGGATGTGGGACTTGTGTGTTAATATAAATTTGAATTTGTGAAACTTTTTCGACTTCCGTTGGTGGGATGAGAGGAAGCAAGTTGTTTCTGGAGATGAAATCGATATGACGTAGTGACGGATAACAATAAATTAGCGGCCTGTGTAGTGGCAGTACCCCAGACTGTATGCAGTGTGATAAGGTTTCAATCGAACAGAAACGCAATAAGAAGTGTTTTTTTGGAATCAAGTCTTTTAGAGATAAAAGTATGAAGGTGAGACAGTTGGGCTTGAATTAATTTTAATTGTATTGTGGCGTCACACGTATCGTTGATACATGATGGAGACTCCCCCCAGGTCTGTACAAAAGCACAGGACATACACGCAATAAGGAAATCTAACGATAAATTCAAGAATTTTATATTTTTTAAAATAGCTGACTTGTTACTTGAGTGAATTTGTCCCTAAAGTACAGCGTTAGTGAAGCTGACTGCCATTTTGGCTATTAGTAGCTCTCATCCGTGTAAGCGATCTCATCAATAGACTATCTCAAAAAAATTCATCATAATTCTTTTATTTGAGCACTGGATCCAATTTTGAAATGCATGTGTTGAATAGATGTCCATTTTCTTCGCTAAGTGATCGTTGCCCTCTGACCGTCAACTAATCGTATCTTTCACCACAAGTTCAGAAGGTTTAAATTAATTTTATTTCAAGAGCAATAGCTGAATTCCAACTCGACTTTTCGTGAGTTATTCTCGTCCTTTTGCGGCTCTTTGTCTTTATTAATAGAATGATTTTTAACGCTTTCGTCTCTTCAACTCCGAAATGCGGCGATGCAACCGGACATTCGAAAAGTCAACCACTACTATATAACTTTGGTTAAAAGATAATCTCATTTTTCGCGAATTTCAGTTTTCATTAATTCCTTCAATGAATTTCTCTGTCCCCATTCGAAATCACGAGCTCCCTTCCTCTCCTAACACTTCCTTCCGGTATACAGAAGATTTCTCCAGAAAAAGAAATGCAGCATTTGATCCTCTTTGACGGCCCGTGAACGGAATATCGTGCCCAGACTTTAGCGAAGAACTTACCGAACTCCAAAGCGGAAATGTGGGGTACATTATTAAAGTTGCCACCTTAAAACCATTTGAAAAAATCATTATCTTTGGAATACTAGTCATTTTCTATAAATTCGTCCACTTTTTCCCACTCAGTTTATGTACGGAGATCATGCGCTATAGTGAGTCTCCGGCCCGATTCAGCGTCTAGCCTGCATACCGCAAGGCGAAAAACGACGGGATGCCCTGGTTTTATGCAGGAATACGGCAATTTGCAGCCATCTCGTTAAATGCAACAGTTCTCTTGAGTCAGCCCTGTTGGCCCACGAAGGGATATAATAGCGGCATCTTATCCTGTTTTATCTTAGTAATCTCGATTTTCTGGTCATTTTCGGATTTCATCAAAAATCTCTCTAGTTACCCGTTACCGATTCTGTACCACCTGCTACAGTGCTATTGTTACAGCAGAACCTTTGCATTTCCGAAAAATTCGGATAACTTAAACACAATTAGGTGATAAATACTAAATCGCTAGTCAGGATTAGAAACCACAATGGAGAATACTACCTCCACTGAAAAATTTGAGAGCAGCTTGGCTTCAGACTCCAGATCAACCAACAGTCTGAGTGCTCAGTATGCTATTCCGAAAAAAACAAGCAAGTGGGAAAACTTCAAGGACAGTTTCCGTCGCGTGGAGTCACTGCTGAGTTTCGATGACGAAGAACTTGACTCGTTGGAGAGAGCCGTGAAAAAAACCGCCCAGACTGACCTTCAGGCGTCAATCAGTCCTCTTTCACAGGCCTTTATTGCATTAGGTGGATGTGTTGGATCGGGTCTTTTGATTGTCTCTGGGCAGGCCCTCGCAGCTGGTGGTCCAGCAGGTATTTTGATTGGTTGGGCTATTGTCTCGTCGTTCCTCTACTGTGTCATGCAAGCACTCGCTGAATTGTCTAGTGCATTTCCCGTTTCTGGTGCCTTTGCTACCTATGCTACTCGTTTCATCGACCCAAGTTTTGGATTTGCCGCTGGTTGGAACTACGCCATTTTTTGGGTTGTTGTAATGCCATTGGAACTTGTGGCCGCCTCCCTTGCCATTAACTTCTGGCACCTGAACATCAACTCTGTGGTTTGGATCGCCATTTTCTATGTGCTCATCATCGCTCTCAACTTGTTTGGAACCGCTGGTTTCGCATACTTCGAACTTGTTTCTTCCATCATAAAGCTCATTGGTGTCGTGGGATTCGACATTCTTGCTATTGTGTTGATTTGTGGTGGTGGAAATGAGGGTTTCATCGGCGCCAAATATTGGCATAACCCAGGCCCTTTTGCCTATGGGTTCAAGGGTGTTATCAGCGTTTTGATTACTGCAACTTACTCCTTGGCTGGCACTGAGCTTGTCAGTTTGACTGCCGCCGAGTCGAAGACAAACCCAAGAATTGCATTACCTAGAGCCATCAAAATGGTCTTCTACAGAATCATGGTGTTCTACATGTTCACCCTTACTCTTATTGGCTTCTTGGTTTCCTCCAAGAATAAGGACTTGAGCTCGGGCTCCTCTGCATTTGCCTCTCCTTTTGTCATTGCTATTCAAGTCGGCGGTATCAAGGTTTTGCCCTCCATTTTTAACGTGGTTGTGCTCGTTTCTCTTCTCTCCATTGGTAATTCGGCTATCTATGGTTTCTCTAGAACAATACTTTCTTTAGCTGAACAAGGTTTGGCCCCTAAGATTTATACCTACGTGGACAAAATGGGAAGACCTTTGGTGGGTATCGCTACCAGTGCCATTGTTGGATTATTGGCCTTTGTGTCTGCTTCTCCTAAACAAAATATTGTTTTTGCTTGGTTGGTCAGTCTTTCTGCATTGTCTACGCTCTTCACATGGGCTTCTTGTACCATCGCTCACCTCAGATTCAGAGCTGCCATGTCGAAACAGAACAGACCTCTCTCTGAGCTTCCCTACTTGTCCAAATCGGGGGTTTGGGGCTCCTACTATGCCACTATTTGTTTGATCGTTGTTCTTTGTTTGCAGTTTTGGGTGTCCTTGTTTCCTCTTGGAAAGTCCCCCAAAGCTTCAGTATTCTTTGAGAATTACTTGGGTGCCATTGTCTTTCTCGTGTTTTACTTGGGTCACAAGATTTACTCCCGTAAACTCAATACCATTGTGCCCTTAGCCACCATGGATCTCGACACTGGCCGCAGTGAGAACGATTATGACAGACTTAATCAAGAACTTGCCGAAGAAAAGGAGGCTTTTAAACATCTTTCATGGTACAAAAAAGTCTTCCGCTTCCTATTTTAGATTATTTATTAAAGTTGCATGAGCGTATGCTACTGGTTGACGATTTAATGAAAAAGTTTTTATAGAATACAGAGCATTTGATCTTTTCAGTTATGAGCTTGTAAGATGTCTTTGTCTAAATGAGCAAAGTTGACCCCTAGAATTGAATCGGCTATGAGAAGGCAGAGACCGTTGATGTAAAATGCTATGTCCAAGCGACCTTCCTCTGCAATTTTACCAGTAAACAAAGGCCCAATGCATCGTGCAAAGGTTTTAGCAATGTTAACAATTCCGAGCGCCCTAACCAAGTCCCGATTAGGGATTAGATGCGTCAAGAGAATTTGTCTAGGTACTACATCCATAGTTGCACATGCGCAAAAGAGAAAATAGAACGTAGCAGCTATGGAGTATGAATCCCATGATGGGATTGATGCAAAAAATGCCGCACTTGGAAGTTGGGCTACTAAAATGGCTTTCACTGGTCCAAAAATATGGAACAAGAGAGCCGAAACTATGGAGGATACAGAATCCACCAAGTTGGTAAAGAAAAAAAGCATCCCTAAAGAAGCTGGAGAAGCCTTAAAAGTAGTTCGAAAATAATAAACGATCCAAGCCGGCGGCATAAATCCATATCCAAATGAATCTAGCATGAACACAACGAGGAGCTTTGGTAGATATGAGCGGGTTTCCACTGATAAGCCCTCAACAAAAGAAGGAGTTGGCTCCAAAGAAATTGGAGTCAAGGGTCGTTCCTCTAGCAATGCATTGTTCTCATCAACGGGGGTCATACTTTGTGTGATTGCAACAGGAGAAGCTATGTGTGAGCGGTCAGAACTATGAACTTCGCAATTCTTTGACAAAATGCTTGTAAGAGTTAATTTTAAGACCCCAATGAAAGAGTAGAGCAAGAAAATAAAACGGTAACTGCGCTCAAATGGCCATTGCAAGGAATTGGACCAGAACAGAACAAGAGCACCACAAACGGACGAGCCCACAGCAGAGCCTAGAGTTCCTAAGAGCCCGTAAGTAGCAAATATGTAAGCGCGCAGTTCCTGTTGCACCAAGTGAGATAAACAAGCCTCCTCTACAGATTTAAAAGGGCCAGTTTCATCACCAGAAGTTGAAATCACACCGACCACGGCAGCTGTTAGCAATACCCAAAAATTCAGCGACTGAGAAAAAGCCACGCCTGCTGCTATCATAAGGACACATCCGGCGATCATTACCAACCTTCTGCCTATCATATCTGAATACCATGTTAGCATCAACGAGATAAGCGTGTCTCCGACCAATGTAAGAGTCATGAAGACACCAACGCTAGACTTGGTGATGCCAATGGCAACAAGAAATAGTGTTAAAACCTGACTGGTGATGCCGAAGCTAGCTCGGCGTAGAAACACTGAAGCAAGAAGAATCTTTACATCTCTCGGAGACTCGACAAATTTCCTTAGAAACGACATCTATATTTATATAATGCGCTTGAGAAGTGTTGTCTTTTGGAAAAAGTCAATTCTCTCCGGAATCTAAAACCTGTCGTCTGATCGGAGATGGTAAGATTTACATTCGCAAATGATGCATTGTGAAAGATAACAGTCTTACTTTATAAGCTCTGGAATTGGGCTTCATATTTTGAAAAAACAAAAAATGGAGTAATTGAACACATAACTTAAAAAGAGAAAAAACTAACCCATTCAATATTCATAGACTTATTTTGTTGGTTATGTAAGTACTTTTCTCAAATTGTTTTTACATTTACTAATAATCTACTCATTCTACAAATTTGCAGCCATTTACACAATTAAAATAAATCAAAATTTGACACAACAAATTCACAAATTATTCCAAGTATCATCGAACTTAGCTAATAATTCAAAGAGCTATTCAATGATGTAAGCTTTGCTTTGAAATTATTTTGTTTGTTGAAGGAAAGAGAAAGAATTCAAATTCAGGGCGCTGCCTAAAGCTGCCTAAAAATTTTATTTCATAAATTAGATTCGAGTTTAAAATACACAAGTGGGAGAAATTCTCGGCCCAACATATGTCTTATGTGACGTGAACTCCATTTGATTCGTTATCTTATATAATCTACTGGCAAATAAACAAAAGTCACCAGAGAATCTGCTAGGACATCTCAGAAAGAACATTTTAATAAACTCTAATCGTCTTATTTTTAATCTTTACGTACTCTTTGAAACATACCCTTTCATACATAATCAGGGTCTCATCGCATTGCATCTCATCGCATTGCAGCCGTGTACTGAGCATCATTCCACAACCAAGCATCAACATTCGAATTACAGTCCTCTGTTGCCTCCATTCATTTCTGCCTCGAATTCCTTAGTTTAATTATTCACTTTCAACAGTTGCCACATGGAAACGTCCTCCCTAGAAAAGTTGGCTCACGTAGCGAACACATCTGAGGATCTACAGATGTCCAAGACCTCAAACGCATCCCAATACTCGAACTTAGTCAAACAAGAAGATTCAAATGGTGCTCTACATCATCGGGCCCAACTATCGAAATCTGATAGTAAGAGAACTCGCCGCCTAGCATGTACGTGCTGCCGGCAACAGAAGTCCAAGTGTGACGCTCAAACACGATACCCTTTGCCATGCACGCGATGTGCCACTAAGGGCTTAACATGCGAGCTCAATGCAGAGTTTAAAAGAACGGAAAAGCGTGCTAGATTGGCTCTGTTTGAGCGTGAGTTTGCAGAGTTCAAAAGATCAATACATGGACCTCTTGCGGCCGCAGACTTTCTACGAACTGCTCAGGCACTTGGAACTCTTGCTTATTCCGGATCCCCCCCTCCAGAGCTGCCGATGTCCTTCACGAGGGCTATACCGATCCCTCAGAGTCTTCTGTCTCAAACGTCGGTACCCAACAACTTGCCAATAATCAATACTGGCATCAATCAACAAGGTCCTATACAAGAAATTGCATTAAGCAGCTCGCTTGATTCTCCCAGGCCAGTTTTAAAGCATTCTGCAGATTCTGGTGCTAAATCTTGCTCTCCCTTAATTGCGACTCCCCAAGCAAACGAATATAGCGTCCCAGAGAGCGCACTAATATGCGAAGAGAAAAGCGTGGAAGATATAACACTCAGCCCAGAATTAATAAGATCTCTATTTCTTGAGTATGTCAACAAGTATCATCCTATTCTTCCCATAGTTGACATAACGCGCGGTCCTGAGCGCATCTACAGACTTTGCCCAGCCTTGTTTTGGGTTATAATCAATATCACACTCAGAAGGTACAACTCGGATAAATCCCTTCTTCTTCGGCTATCGCCGCTCGTCAAGAATATTCTTGCCGAGATATCAATCTCCCCCATTGCCAGATATAATCCCACAGAAGAAGACGATCCTATTATGAATTCATGCTCTGTTTACTCCGTCCAGGCTTTTGTACTTTATTCTATGTGGCCTCCATTGACGTCCTCCTTAAGTGCTGACTCTTCTTGGAGTACTATTGGCGTAGCACTTTTTCAAGCTATTAGAATTGGTTTACATACTTCTAGTTTGCTCTTAGACCAATACAGCGGTAACGAGGAGCAAGTTAATCAGTACTCAATGGCTCAAGAACAAATGAGAACCTGGATCATCTGTAATACTGTCTCCCAAAATATAGCCTCTGCTTTTGGGTACCCTGCTTTTGTTCAATTTGATTTCTTATCAGCAAAGCATTGCAATTTGTCAATTTCAACACATCACATTATGGAGATTGCTCAGTTTGAAGATCAGGTATGTAAAACTCTTAGTTTGGCAACTCTTAGGGGCTCATCACAAACAAGCGAGCGTCTTGCCCTTCTCAAGGTGTTGGCCAACCAACTAGATGATCTTGAACTTAAGGTTGTGTCCGAATGTTCCCAGGAAAATGGTTACCGAAAGCTTCAATTCATTCTAGCCCGAATTCATTTGTTATCGTACTACTTCTTAGATGCAGAGCATCTTTCGTCATTGGAATTGTCTAAAGGACTCGTGAGACTTTATAATGCGTCCATATCTCTTATAGAACATGTGCAAATGTGTCAAGCTAAAAACAGTCGATTTGTCGAGTATCTTCCCGCCGTCTCAATTCTAAGCATATGGCAAGGTTCTTTTTTTGTGGTTAAGTTGGCTAACTCACCGATGAAATCGGTCATTGACGTCAATATTGCCCGAGAAGCTTATGGCGTAGCTGTTGATCTTGTCGCCAAAGCATCGATTTTGAAGCATGATATCTCATACAGAGCTAGCGGGATCATGCGGAACATGTGGCAGTTTTTCAACCGTCTTGATGCGAAAAACCAGCTGAACTTACAAATTTCGATCAAATCTCGTATGGCAGCTTCCGTGTTTTTTGACTGCTTGTCACTCCTTAGAGATAAGGTGGGACTCGCGAAGCTCAATATCAAAACAGACGTAAGAAAACATACTGACTCAAATGAAGAAGACGGTGGGATCTCAGAAGAGGAAAGTGAACCTGGTTTTACAGGTAAAGGAGGTACACTTACAGATGACGACACAATTTCAGCAAACGCTCTTTCAACTGAGAAAACAGCAACAGGAGAAAGCCAAAGTAATACTCCCGGAAGCTTTGGCAGTTCAGGTCGCGCGAAGAAAAAGCGACAGCTTTCGGATAACGAAGATCCCGATTCGACCGCACGGCGCATTATCAGAACTATACCTCTTGATCCACAACCAATATCAGCTTCGAAGCGAAGTACTATATTTAAGGTTGTCAACGGTAGTAATCACACATCACCCAATGCCAGCGTAAAAAGTGATGAATTAAATGGCCCATCGCATCTAGTTCCACAGATAATTGGAATGGCAAGTAGTACGGAGCCAGCACTGAAAAATGGCAAAAAGAGCAAGCCTTATGTTGAGTCGAAGGGCTCTCCATTGTCTAGCAACATGATTTTTTCGCACGATGCTATTCAGGAGCGATCTCGACAACAAGACGCTGTCGGTGGAGACCTGACTGGTATTTTTGAGGATGATCTCTTTATTAATCACGACTTGATTTGGAAGGATGTTGACAGTCTTATGAACGACTTCGGATTTCACGCATGAGGTTAGAATAGGAGAGTTAAAGCCAAATATTAGGGCAATTAGTGAAGCCTATTTCTGTTTATAACCGCATTCCATGAAGAACAACGACTAATCGGAAAAATTGTAATAAAAAAAAAGAATGTGTTTTTCATTTTTGAGAGCCATTTTTCACCAAGATTTAATATGTATTTGACAGTATCCCTCTCTGTTATTTCAAACCGTGGCTCTACACACACGATACCACAACTCTATCTCAACCAAATCAAAACCTATTAGTACCCCGTTCTACATTTATTCAATTCTAACAAAGCCTTGCATAGTAAATACTACCATGGATAATCCACACGAGCAGGTCCAATCCGCGTTACTCTCGCGTATAATAAATAACATGGTATGTTTTACGCGTCTGATCTTTAACAATAGTTACTAACAGTAGAAATCCCTCAATGAAGCGGTGCACGACGTCAACTTGACACTTAATGATATCAACAACAAAAACAAAGACACCGAAGTGTTGGCGCAGATGTGGCTGAACTACAGTAAGAGTGCTGAGTACAATATCGAGGCTACGGGACAACGACGCGAGCCTCTATAGCCCTAGCAGCCTTAAAGCGGGACATTTTCTTCTCAAGTGTATAATTTATAAATTGTTTACGGTATTTATGAAAATATTCTCACGAATGAGGGTAGCGGTTAACAAAGTATTAAAGGTAGGATTACTGGCCAATAGTTCATAATTCTTTAATTATAGAAAGCAAGTACTCATCGGAGGCTCTCTTTCATATTGCGATTCCCTAAAGTCATATTAAAGCACTGATGGTTAGTCCAATTTCATGAATAGCTGTTTGGCAGAGTTGGCACTCAAAAAAGTTTATCTTTATCGAGATCGTTACTTACAAGGATGTCTGAAAGCATAGATGCACCGGTATTCATCTAACTCGTAAACCGTTAGCTCTCAGTTCATCTCTTGACATTGCCTCTCATCTTCGGACTACATGGAATATTCGTGAAATATCTATTACTATGTTAATACCGTACAGCAGACGTGCCTGACAAAGCCGTATCGCAAAAAATTACTCCTGCTGGGTGGGCAAGAGGTTGAATCTCTTCTTCAAAGTGACTCTTTGTCTGGAGTACTTGTCATCGGGGGAGAATCTAGCAGGGTGAGCGGACTTGGTGATTTCACCATCGGCGGTCACCTTTTCTAAAGTGTAAACACGCTTGCCGTCTGGGCCCAAAGTGTACATCAAATGCATTATTGAGGATGTGGAGTTAAAGACTTGAAGGCTACTTTTTCACTTGAGATGAGGACCTGTGTAGGGAGTCACTTCCACACTATCTGCGAGTTAACTATAGAATCAGAGAATTTCTTAAGATAATGGAAATTTGGCACAGGGTCGATAGTAATTCTGATTTCTAATTTTTATTTTTATTAATTGGATCATTTATATCTTCGAATATCTGTGGACTTATCGGTATCCCAGTTCAACAAAACCTAGCAAAAACGTTCATGTCGAGGTATTCTCATAGAAGTATAAATTGGGGATGTAGTACGAATTTTCAATTAAAAATTCTTATTCAAAAGAGTCTCATATAAACTTACCATATTTTTAGATAATCTTAGATCAGTATCCTTATCGATATCCCATGCCATTGCCGTTTGTGTCATGTCCAAAATAGACAAATACGAGAATTTGCTTAAAATTAAGCGACAAAATCGAACTATAAAACCTCAATTCAATGACTTTCTATCATACTTTCGTATTTTTCAATCTGCTATTGGTCACGTGACACCAGAACTTAACTGAACGCAGGTTACCTTGGGCTGCTCATATGTAGGTTTACTCTCTCCAATAGTAAGATGGAAAAAACTATATTATGGATACTAAGATAATATTTTGTTGATATCATATGAAGTGGAGGAAAGTCACTACTCCTTAAATACACCATACTAAGATAACAGTACTCCTCTATGCAGTAATGCCACATTTCAGTAACCAACTCCACAATATTTTTATTCTCTGCATACTGTCACTAGTGTAGATCTTTACTCGTCCTTACTTCCTAATTTGAATAGGAGTTACCCCTTATAGAATAATTGTGATACCATCCCAGAATGCTTTGTCATATCATTTCCTACTGCGTACATCAATACACCACCATATACTGCATACATCCGTACCTCACAACAAGCATTTGAAGAGCTCTCCAAGTAATTCTGTCACTACCTAAAAATGGCACAGCCGAAAAAGGATGCCTTTGCGGACTTATTCCAGTCGGCTACTGGTTCTTCCAGAAAGGGAGCAAATTCTCCAATGAAGGACCAGCTCAAGCAGCCTACGGCCAAGGCATCACATAATTCGAGTTGGTCAAACCTAGATGTTCTTTCCCCTAATATGTCTTCTAACGTGTCCAGACGGCTGACTCCTTTAGTTGCAAGCAATTTTTCGTCGAATTTAAAAAATTCTGCCTCGGAAGATCCGTTTGCCATCTTTGAGCTTCGACAGAGTCTACCGAAATGTGAGACAACGACACCCATTCAGACCCCTCCCGAGCCAACAATTGCCCAGGCTGCTGTAGCGCCACAAGGATTCCAACTGGCACATAATGATCTTTTGTTGGATGACGAATTCACTGACGCTTTTGTGCAAGAACTGCAAAAACAACCAGCAATTGATAAAACCCAAACATGCCCTCTAAACACTGCAGCCCATTTACGAGATGATGGGTTTAGTACAGCCGAGAGTCAAGTTAACGATAATCTTCTTGCTGAATTGATGGATATTGGCTTTTCAATTGATGATGCCAACGAAGCCATCGAATGCGCAGGCCCAAACTTGCAAAACTGCGTAAACTACATAATGGGTAAAAATGCCAAAAAATCTGGCCGTCAAACAGAAAGACAAAGGCAACAACCACAAGCGGACCTCAACGCATCTATCAATGACATGTCCAATAAGTTGTATTCTACAGCTTCATGGTTTCTCGATAAGTCTAAAAAAAAACTCATAAACGGTATCAATACACTTCAGCAGCAACATCTCAATAATCAAACAAGTGATGGTATACCCGCTTGGATGAAAACACAACACAAGTTCAAAGATGGTGCAATTGAACGTCAAAATGGAGAGACTCTCGAGGACTATGGCAGAGACGAAGATAATATAGACACTGAGGAGATACAGCGGATAATAGCGTTGCAAAAACAGCGGGAACGTGAGCGAAAAAAGGAGCGGTTGGAACGAAGCTCTACTTCATCACTGGGTCAGAACCTGCCTCGAACGAGCCGGCATGAGACTCCAGATTTGTCTCAATGCCCCAACAGTAGCCTTTCAAGACTCGATCAACGTAGTCAGCAGATGAGACAGGCATCACCTAAAAGTATTTCTAGGCCCGCATCGTCACAGTCTCAGACGTCTCAGGCTTCATCTTCACAACCTCACATTTCAAGAACTCCATCCACGCATATCGAACAAAGAAGTCCTATCGTAGCGCCAAACACCGAATCTGTTGATCTTTTGGGCTTGCAGAATGAATCATATACTCCGGCACAAAGATTTAAAAGTAGTTTCGGCGGTGATGAGTACAGCATTCCGACTAGACGTAGAAACACTACTCAGGGTTCGTCGTCGTCATCATCGTCGTCCTCAAGGGTTGCATCTAGTGTAGCCTTGAACGCATTCCAGCAGTCTGATTACGAGACAACAAAAGAGAAAGGAGCGCAAGCATTTTCTCGAGGTGACTTCCACGATGCACTTGAAGCTTACACTAAATGTTTGGCTTCGATTCCTGAAAGACACGAATTAAGGATAGTCATCACGGCAAACCTAGCTTTGACGGCAATCAAGTTAGGCGATTACCGTTTGGCGAAGGAAAAGTGTGACGAGGGAATGAGTCTAGTGGGGGAGGCTTTTGTTGATCAAAGTTGGTTCATAAATGAAAAAGGTATCAAATACTGGTATACAAAATTACTCATGCGCAAAGCTGAAAGTATGGAACTTATGGAACAATTCCCCGAGGCTCTAGAGTGTTACATGCTTCTTATTAGCAAGCATGGCGTTACAGATCTAAAGGTAATGGAGGCCAAGCGGAGGATAAACAAGATTGTCAACCCTCCAAAACCACAGGAAAGAGCCCCCAGACAGAAGAAACCAGAGGTCTTTTCTAAACCGGTGCAATCTGAGAAAGTTGATAGAATCAAGAAACAACACGCCAAGGAAAAGCGTGAAGAAGAATTGAAGTTCCAGCTCCATGATAAGGTACAAGAGAGCACGGCGGAGTGGAGTAGAGGCAAAGAGACAAATATTAGGGCGTTACTTGTGTCGCTCGGCGACGTCTTGCCACAGAGACTTGGGTTTGCATTCATCACCTCAAAACCCATCACCATGAGCGACTTAATGTTGACAAAGAAAGTGAAGGTAAATTATATGAAAGTCATCAGCAGCATACATCCAGACAAATTAGAAAGTTTCGGCTTGGAGGATAAAATGATTTGCCAACTGGTGTTTGTGACTCTCAACAAAGCATGGGACGAATTCAAAGTCCAAAATCAAATAGCATAAGTAAAATACTATAGAAATTATTTACTAAAAGTCACATTCGGGTAAAAAAAAACTCCGATACCGGGAGTCGAACCCGGGTCTGCTCGGTGAAAGCGAACCGTGATAGCCGTTACACTATATCGGAAGTAGTTGTTAGAATTTGAAAGCAAATATATATATGTATATATATATACATTTATACTAAATTGAATATTTACTTTCAATCTGGCTGCAGAATATTCTAACCCATTATTTTTGCAACGATTTGTGTGTTTGGAACTTGATATAGCTTCTATTTCGACTGTTATTCCTTAACTGCATTAGTTTGTAAATTAATGAAAGTCACTCTGTCCCTACAATTAGCAGAACCAAAAAAAGAAAAATACACGTTTTGTAAATAAAAAGCTGAAATTACGGAAATTACAGAAATTTCTGATAGTTTTTCGAATCATGCTAGGTAGCTCACCTGTGTAGCCATCGATATGATGTATTCCCCACAATTCCATATTCAATTGGAACATCAGATATATCTTACATAAAGATACAACAATTCACTACAATGTCCGCGGATTATTGGTCATCGTCACAGAGGACAAAATGGCAAGTGAGCCGTGAAACGTTGGAAGAAAACCGGCGAAAACTTGTTGTACTCGAGAAGAAAATGATTCAGTCTGGTCTCATCAAAGACAATCCCCAGATCAGGTATGACTTAAATATGAGAATATATCTCCATACCCTAATAGTAAAATTAGGAAGGCGTCTTAATGTTCGCCAGGTGGCCTTGGCTACTGCGGAGGTATACCTTGTACGGTTCTTAGTCCGTGTTTCTTTACGAGAGGTGAACATTTACCTCTTGGTGACCACATGCCTTTATGTTGCATGCAAGATCGAAGAATGTCCACAGCACATTCGACTTATTGTCTCCGAGGCTCGGAACCTATGGCCGGAATACATTCCACATGATGTGGGTAAGTTGGCAGAGTTTGAGTTCTATCTCATTGAAGAAATGGACATGTATCTTGTACTCCATCATCCATACAAGTCCTTAATTCAGATAAAAGAATTTTTGGAGCGAAATTCCTCTCATTATGGTTTTGTTCTTGGGAAAGATGACCTACAACATGCGTGGTCGTTAATCAATGATAGCTACATTACAGATTTGCATTTACTATTTCCTCCACATACAATTGCCATGGCAGCCATTTACATAAGCATCGTACTCAAAAAGAACCTCAATATTATTCGCGCTGGCGCAAGTTCCGAGCCCCTGAAGTACTCCAACTCCATGAACATGCAATTGGACGACATCGTGTCTCTAACGGGAGGAGGAGGGATTCACGCAAATTCGAATTTTCAGAGCCACAGCATTGACGAGGATACAATAAAGATAGATCGGTTCATGGACTTTTTGAACCATTCGCATGTGAACTTGAACGAAGTTATTGAGGCAATGCAAGAGATAATAAGTCTTTATGTTGCCTGGGATAGATACAACGAAGGACAAGTACGCAAGGCGCTACAGCTTATGTTGTTGAGCCGATGAGATGACGAAGTTGAGAGAGGGAAGGAGTTGCGATACGATGAAAAGATCATTGAGACAAACCTATGTAACGGCTTGTCGCCTGATGACAATTTAATAAAATAGCTACCATCTTGCAATCGGAGTATCCTCGAATTAAGTTCCATTTATGGAGAGATCACAAGTAGCGATCGTTCATGTCCATATGAGATTCAACTAAGTAACAAACAACACTTAGAGGAAACATTCATTCCAATAATCAATTATCACTTCAATTCTTAAAAGTTTCACATCACATGCTTCTACTCAACACCCAGCCATATTTCCGAAAATGAGCCAACTCCTCCTTTTTTCAAGCTTCTTATTACAAAAGCCAGCCAAAAACAGAAAATCAACCTTACACCAATAAATGACGTCGACCACTTTACTCAATGTACGACGCCTGTACAGAAGCCTATCAAGATGTCAACGGAACTTAAGCGAGTCCTGCGTCCGCGATCAATTCCTAAAAAAACGGAAAAAGAAAGAAAGTCATAAATCATGAGTCACAAAAGTCAGATTCTCAAGCAAATCACACAAAATTCTCTTCACAACAGAAGAGCTCCAGCCCCAATCTTTTTCACCTCCTATCTAACAATAGCAGCACCTACACATAAGTAGGGACGGCTATGTCTGCATGCAGATGCCTGCAGCCCACCGGGGTGCCATCTGCGGAAGGAATATGCCCCCAATCATCCGCGATCTTGGTCACCGCATATATACTGGTGTTTCTTTCCGTAGAGTACTCGCAACTTGGCAAGATCTCTCCATAAAATCTCCTGTTTGGTTCACTTTTCGAAAGCTTTAGTATTGTCACTGTCACTATTCTCGGAACTACTACCGTCCATCCGTTGCCCCACATCCCTTCGTAAACGACACCCGTGTTTATAGCATAACATAAGTCAACAAGCACTCGCTCGCAAAATCACATCACAGATTTGTTTCACAAAATTAAGACATTGTGTTCGAAGTAAGGCCGCCTTCATACTAAGTATTCCCAAGTTGATCTCTAAGAAATACCCAACTTCCTCATATCCCTTACCGGAGCCCGTATCACACAACAACTCCTGTGATATCAACCAGATTTACCCCACTGAAAAAACAACATCGAGCAACAATCTCCATTCCTACTCGGAGCATTCGCTAGAGTATACATATCTCAACCTTATCTATTAAATTAAGGTTGTTCTTCACTATCTAATTATAGAAGTGCACGGCCACATACACGTCACAACCGCTGTCAACTGCAAGAGACAATCGAAAACCAACAGCAGTTCGCTTGACAATTTCTCCCGCTTCAAACAGAAATGGCCATATTTAGAAGCAGCTCAAAGGCCCAAAAGGCCCAAGACTCACATGTCCCACACGACCACAAGATCGGGCCGGGAGACAGTAAATTCCGGACCTTGGAAGCTGTCAAGGAGTTACAGCCGTTCGAAGAGGCCACCAACCAAAACAACTATGCTCGCAGAACCCTGTACTTGTCCCACGAAAGTGGGGATTTGAAGGATATATTCGGCAACAGAATTGAGGTTCCAGACGTCCTGAATCCCACAAGAAGTAGAAACGAACGTCCTCTTGACACTATCCGTGGCTTTGAATACGCAATTTCTGGTGACGTGTCTTACCACGACCAGCTCGAAAGTCATCAATTAGGATGGGACTTCCACAGAGACTTCTCGCATCAAAACTATCAAAGCGGTGGAACGACGGCAGAGGGCTCAAGTAGGGACTATAACACACCACAATACACCTATGGCAACTCGCAGAACACATATCAGCCTGTTTATACAAGTGGAGCAGGACAACAGGATGAAGGAAAGACGAAGAAGAAGAAAAAAGGACTCTTCCGTAAAAACAAGTAAGATTGCGGTCTCTATCCCTACGATGACGTTATGACTAGACTTCTTTCTTTTCTGACCACCAGTTGAGTGAACTCCTAACTATTGGGAGCGCGCCATTGCAACGCATGGTTTCAGGTTTCAATATTTGTCTGAGAGCTAATTAAGCCTTTCTGCCTCTGGGAAAGGATGCTTTTTAACTCTCTACCTTTCTGTATGTATTTTCTTCAAGACTTGCTTTTATGAGATTTGTAGGAGCATTTTGTCTACTATGATAATTGAATAGGGAGGAAGATTTAAAAATCTTTTGTTCATTGGGCTTTCAGAGCTCCTGAGAGAAGCCGTTGTGTCGCATCAACCTTTTTTAATGGCAATTGAGTAGTCAGTAGTAAGGAACCCTATCATTATCGAACATATGTCGAAGCCAGACAGATTTATCTCATTTGAATTGTTTAAAGTGTATTATAACGTAACATTTTGCAATTTGAATCTGAGGAATTAGAGAACTAAACAAAAGACGAATTCATTTTAAGCGCAAACTAGCTATATAGATCATTTTTGTCCCACTTTAAAAATCCAACTTAATTATGATTTAATGCTTATAACTTGTTGAAAAAAGCTCATTTGTTTGCCACAATAAGACCTACGTTTCAGAATACTAATACGAATTGACAGATAACGGGTCTGATCTGATCTCGCGTAAATACATCGCTTAGAATTAATCTAATAAAAAAATAACACAAAATAAAAAATAAAGAACAATATATAAAGCCTTTTATTGCCCGAACTCAGTCCATTTTTTTTCTCATATTATTACCAATATCACCATTCCCGAAGTTCCTCGATCCACCCCGTCCCTTAAATCTGAAACCTGCGTCCATTAATCAACAACCTTCTTGAACAGACTCAGCCAAATCACCCCTAACTTTCTCAAAAGTCGTTGATTCAATACCCAAAACAAATTTTCAGGGCATATTTCCCATCTTTGTATCCCCTCTTCCCACATTCCTTTGACATCTTCACTCTTCCATTCCCTCCTTTATCATGGATCAGGTACCAGGAACCCGTGTTCCCAGTAACGGCATAGCCCCTGGCGCTCCCACAGGGGCACCGGTCGGTGAGCGGCAGTACCCCTCTTCGAATCGTGGTTCCAATATCCCAGCGCCTACGCCTCCACCACCCGTTCCCCATATTGAGTCAAAGGCTATCGTTTTTAACGTGTCGGACCACTACCAGGTGCTTGAAGTAGTAGGACTGGGTGCCTACGGTGTAGTTTGTCTGGCGATCCACAAACCCACGGGTCAACGCGTGGCGATTAAGAAAATCGAGCCGTTTGAGAGACTGATGCTCTGCTTGCGGACATTGCGTGAATTGAAGCTCCTTAAGCACTTTAATCACGAGAACATAATTAATCTTCTTGCACTTCAACGTCCCGTGTCTTATGACTCGTTTAGAGAAATTTATTTGATTCAGGAACTCATGGAAACGGATTTGCACAAAGTCATCCGTACACAAAAGCTCTCTGATGACCACATTCAATACTTCGTCTATCAAGCATTGAGGGCGCTCAAAGCTCTCCATTCAGCTAATGTGCTCCATCGAGATTTGAAACCCTCCAACTTACTATTGAACGCCAACTGTGACCTCAAACTCTGCGACTTTGGTTTGGCGCGATCAATTGCTTCGTCTGAAGACAATTTCGGCTTCATGACCGAATATGTAGCCACCAGATGGTACAGAGCGCCTGAAATTATGCTCACATTCCAGGAATACACAACCGCGATCGACGTGTGGAGCGTTGGATGCATTTTAGCCGAGATGCTTAGCGGAAGACCGCTCTTTCCTGGCAGAGACTACCACAACCAGTTGTGGCTAATAATGGAGGTTTTAGGTACTCCTCAAGGCGACGATTTCAACAGCATCAAGCTGAGACGTGCGCGCGAGTACATCAGCCTGCTCCCGCCATGTCGCAAGGTGCCTTTCTCCGAACTTTTCGCAAATATACCCAATTTGAACCCCGAGGCCTTGGACCTATTGGAAAGACTTCTAGCGTTTAGTCCTCTCAAGAGAATTACGGTGGATGAAGCCTTAAAGCATCCCTATGTCAGATTATACCACGATCCAAACGACGAGCCAACCTGTCCTCCGATTCCCGATGATTTCTTCGATTTTGATAGAAAGAAGGATGAGTTGTCGGTAGAAGACTTTAAAAAAATGCTCTTCATGGAGGTCATGAAGCCGCTCGGATGATTTGGCTGTCAGACTATTTGATAATAGACTGTCACATATAAAATCACTAGCATCTAAGAGACACTAAGATAGAGTCGAGACTAGCAAGTAGAATATTCTGTCGTTCGTTGAAAAAAAAAAGTATCATTGTATTCATTGTACGAAATTATAAGCTATACCAACCTAAGGATTATGCATCTAATCGAGTTGAAGCCAAGCAAGAAAATAAGAACTTCTACCTTTTTAAGTAGCCTTAAACAATTGAGAAGCATTTTATAAGGGGTGATGGAATTACGCACTAAAACGAAGCATCTACTACGTAAGCTTCTTTTTTTTTGCAGCCATATAGGCACGCAGTTTGATACGAGAGGTACACTATAAACACAACGAGTCGCAACAAAAGAGGTCTAAAGTTAAAAAGCGATAAAAAAAGAACCAAGAACAACGTAAAAAAAAAACAAAAACCAACTTATTGTCTTCTTTAAGTTACTCATTCCCTGCGCGTCCTGTGTCGTGCAGACACCAGGCGTCTATATGAGACACGACAGTTCATTTTACCACTAACTCACCATCACACAACCGACTATGCAAATCAGCAGCGTGTTCTGGCTTTTTATTTTCGCCGTAGTAAATGCCCACACCGTGTTGTTAGCACCTTACGGCAAACAGTGTTTTTTCGAGACATTGAAACAAAATGATGTGTTGTCCATCACGTTTCAGGTGGGCTCCAGAGATCCCAACAATGCTGAGCAATTGACGGTGGACTTCCTCATTATCGACCCTCACCATCGTGTCGAGCGCAATTTGGAGAACGTCGACCACGCAGACGAGACTGTTAAGGCGTCTTTGGAAGGAAAGTACCAATACTGCTTCTCCAACGAAAAGTCCAGCAGAGCGGACTTAGACGTGTCCTTCAACGTTCATGGTGTGATCTACTTTGATGCTGCTGACCCCAACTCCGACTCGTTGGACTACTCGATTCTGCGGTTGAAGCAGTTGACAAGCGATGTCAAGGCGGAGCAGAACTACTTGGTCATCAGAGAGAGAACACACAGAAACACCGCTGAGTCCACTAACTCGCGTGTCAAGTGGTGGTCACTTTTCCAGATTGTTATGGTTGCATTGAACTGCTTGTTCCAGATCTACTACTTGAGAAGGTTCTTCGAGGTTCGTTCTGTGGTGTAAATTGGAATACATAGGGAGTGACTCTGAGATTCACTCGTCGCTAAAGCCATGGAGTATTTTATGGTTAGGATTGATGGTGGCTATCTGCTTGTTGACAACTATCGTAAAGAGTCAATGAAAGCCTCTATGGCTGTTGCTAAGCGAAGTGAAGTTTTAGATACGTTTGTGGTGTAATAAGATTCATGTAAACTAGTGAAAAGACTTGATCTGTTTGTTTTAGCAAAAAGAGTTTTAGTATTGAAGTGAATGGGTCCTTTTGCGTAGGCAGACCATTGTGTACCGTCAATGTTTGATCAACCCAAACCTCGAATTTAGTGTAAGAGGTTGCCTAAAAAATAACGCTCTTTAGCAGAGTAACGTGCTTAGCGTTCAACTTGCTTTGCATTTAGCTCTTTGGCAGCAAAAAGAGGCAAATCAAAAGAGTTTTCTTGAGATGATGAGACCACCTAGAAAAGCTGTCTTTAAGAGTGTCTAAGATATTTGAAATATTGGACTGTAATTATTTTGATAAATACATGTTTCTAAAGGATTCGGATATAGTGCTTACACCATGGGATTCTTCAAGTAATCCATCTACATCAGCAAAGAAGCACAAGCCGTCAAAACCAGGATCAGATTCTGTTTCAAATTTATAACAAATTCAAAAGGATTTATTTTACAATTTCAGAAAAAAATCATATAGCTTGGGCGCTAAGACTCCCCACTAAAACCACCCACCCACAAGCGTCTAATCGCTAATCAAAAAAAAAAAAACGAGAATTATTTACCCAAGCGCAATTGCCTCCGTTCAAGAACGAGCCTCAATTTTTGAACGCAATTCAAATTAACGCTTTCAGCACAAGTTATCCCAAGTTTCTGATCAGGCATTCACAGTCACCTTGGCTGCAAACGCCGTGCTCGGGTGAAAGGATTCCTACAGCCGCTGGGTGTATGCCCCAAATCTATGGGCTCTTAATGGATAGAGATCCACTGCAAAAGTCAATGCACCCGCTATGAAATCAGATTTTTCAAAAGTTTACAATAAATTGGTTCCTTACAAAATCGCCTCTAAAATCTTGTACCAATACGGCCCCTTTTCCTTCTAAGAACCTAGCGCGATATACCATCTCTGTGACTCCCCACAGCTACTGCACACACGCCGGCCTGGCACCCCATATATAAGCTAAGATAGCCCACATCTGAAAAATTCCACTTTAACGCCATTGATTTACATCTTTTGCCGAATAAAATCCCTCTCACATTTTCACAAAATGTCCTCGTTTTTCACCGAAATCAAACAATTGCCCCCAGATCCCCTCTTCGGCCTTAAGGCCCGTTACACTGCCGACTCCAGAACTGATAAGGTCGACTTGGGTATCGGCGCCTACAGAGACAACCTGGGCAAACCATGGATCTTACCAGCCGTTCGTGCCGCCGAAAAGAAATTGGTTTCGAGTCCGGGTTACAACCACGAGTACTTGGGCATTTCGGGCTACGAACCTTTCTTGTCTGAGGCCGCTAAAGTCATTCTTGGTGCTGACTCTCGTGCCATTGCTGACTCCGCTGTTATTTCCCAGCAATCCTTATCGGGAACAGGCGCTTTGCACTTGGTTGCTGTGTTTTTGCAGGAGTTCTGGGCTGGAAACAAGACCGTGTACTTGTCTAAACCGACCTGGGCCAACCACCACTCCGTGTTCTTATCAGCCGGTTTGAAAGTGGACACATACCCTTACTGGGACGCCGATAATAAGAAGTTGGACATTGACGGCTTTGTTAGCGCCATTAAAAATGCTCCTCAGGGTTCCATTTTCTTGTTCCACCCATGTGCTCACAATCCTACTGGTTTGGACCCTACGCCAGCCGAATGGGAGCAAATTTTGAGCGCCGTTTCCGAAAAGAAGCACTTGCCAATCTTTGACTCTGCGTACCAAGGATTTGCATCTGGAAGCCTAGACCAAGATGCCGCTTCCATCAGAACGGCCATCAATTCAGGTAGAATCGCTAGCCCAATTTTTGTTTGTCAATCTTTCGCCAAAAACGTCGGAATGTACGGTGAGCGTGTTGGCGCCTTGCACGTAATTTTGCCATCTAGTGAGAGTGGAGAACAAAAAGTGGCCCTTAAGAAGGCTATCAAGTCTCAATTGAACAAATTGACTAGATCCGAGATCTCCAACCCTCCAGCATACGGTGCCAAGATTGTTGCCAGCGTTTTGGCTGATCCCGAATTGAGAAAACAGTGGGAGGAGGACTTGATTACCATGTCTTCCCGTATTATCAAAATGAGAGAGGAGTTGAGACGGAGATTGATTGCCTTGGGTACTCCAGGTACTTGGGACCACATCACAAACCAGACCGGTATGTTCTCCTTCACTGGATTGACTCCGGAAATGGCAGAGAGATTGGAAAAAGTCCACGGTGTTTATTTAATGAGCTCCGGTAGAGCCAGTGTGGCTGGTTTGAATGATGGTAACATCGAGAAGGTGGCCAATGCTTTCGATGAAGTGATTAAATTCTGCTCGAAGTCGAAGTTGTAATGTTGCTCCTATTTATACAGACTATTTAACGAATTTTAGTTATGATACAATGACGAGGTGTAGATTTCAATGAAATACACATATTTTTTTAATACACGTACGACTTTAAATCTTGTGAAGAAACTAAGCATGCCTTCATTAAGAACTTGTAACATACTTATAAGCACCAGTTTTGAAAACACTTCATTGAATAAACGGGAAGAACTTCGGGCCGTATTGGCTATTACCTAGTCGTTTTGAAATCTTTTTGTCTTTCATCTCAAATTGAAAACCATCCATTGTTCCAAGTAGTACAGTCCTCAAAACCACTGGGAGCAACAGACTTGACTTTAAGCGAAGTTGACGGATTAATTTAGCTGTCGATTTCAATTTCTAAGCGAAGTTATAGAAACAAGGTCGCGATTAAAGACACATTTCTTCTACGACCTGAATTGTGCTCTTTACCAATACTACCCCTTACAATATCCACTCACAATTATGCATTAATACTAACGAGATATTTACTTCTTTCTGAAAGAACAACCCTCAGTCAACTTGGCCTTACCACCGGTTGGGGTGCACAAAACAGTGGCACAGTTGTCACAGGTAACAGCGGTTTGTGCGTGAGAGAAGACAGTGGTGATGTTCAAGCATCCTTGGCACTTGACATCCATGAAGTAGGATCTTGGGGCCTGGACCAAGGTCTTCAATTTGTGCTTTTGAGCCTCAGTGGCTGGGTTTGGGTGCAACAAGTCTTGAACTAAAACCTGGTTGTTAGTACAACGTTTTACAAGGAAAGGAATAGTATTTTACCAATCAATAATTCAAATGTTGTCAAACGCGGGCTATTCTGACTATGATAGATGATTTAGGTTGAAATTTTGAACGGGCCAAAGGACGAACGAGAAACTTGGAAGTAGAGTAAAATACGCATACTCTGGTTGGTATTAAATAGGGTTCAATTCTGTTCCGTGGGTTATCAGCAGTACGTGTTGAAGATGGTTTTGGTGTGACGAAGAAGATCACGATAATCTATCGAATGGGGACTTCGCATCATGGATGAAACGGACACGCTTGCATTGCTTCTACCCTGGTTTCAAATTAGAAATCTAATCGTTCTTTTTTCAAGTTCAGTTTACTCTTCGGGTAATGGTGGAGATTTCAACTAGGTTTCAGGGGGATGGTCATGAATAAGGAGGAAGATAGTCGAATTTTCATTTACACATCCGAGTTTAGGGCCATAGCATTTGAGTATCTTTGTAAACGGCAGTTTCACGTTGATACATACCATTTTGTCTGTTGATTCTAAGAGCCTTCAGGATGGGAACGCACAAATAAATTTTTCATAGTGTATGAGGTTCCGAGCCTGCAGTCTGTGGGTACGGGTGTGGCGGCCAATGGATTGGGGTGTGTATGCAGCCAAGTAGTTAAGATCACGTGAGGTATGTGACAGCGTTTTGGACATAGTGACAGAGGGTTGGAGATAAGTTTTGGACTAGAAAAAGATGAAAATTGTAGTAAGGTATGTTATAAGCTTGTCTATTTAATAGATTTGTTGGTGAATTTGCGCTTTTTCAACAGTTTTAAGCTCTTGTAGTTTCACGAATGAAGTCTAAGCATTCGAGGAGTGAAAACAAGAGTTGATTAGAGATTAAACCATGCAAAGGCTTAATTTGTACTTAATTTGTACAATCTTTACTTTCTCATTAATATTGTTCAAGCAATGAGTTCTGCTTAGTGCTTCGTTTGTCTCTGATGTTGCAGATTATACCAATACAAGCGCTGAATGTGCAAATTAAAATGACTAAAGCATTTCTATTATGAAAGGAACCAAACATCTACACTCACCGACTTAAAAATTAGTTATTTTAAGCGCATGATTGCAAACTGCACTTGTTTAATTACGTTAGCGTCTAAAATCTGTTGAAGTAAGGGAAAATGGAATATCGCCGGAATTGAGCCAAATAGGAACCTATCCATGAATTTATAGAGAAATGGGATATCTAGTATGAACTGCTGCTGCCTGCCCGAAACATCGATAGGTACTTTGTTTAATAAAAGTATGCCGCCGAGAAAAGGTATCAAGTCATATCTACCGATACATCCTCAGCTAACTGACAAGATCTGATTTAATAAGATGTGTTTAGTTTCATGGTTTGTTGTAATGAAAAGTCCCTTAGCAGTGGTGTATTGTCCATTATGATATCGAAACAAACAAAATCGCCTCGAAATGCCCAAAATCACGCTCAACTAAAAAATAATCGAATTATTAAAATTGGATTTTTAATCAATGTCCATAAACATCAGTTTCATTCTAATTAACCCTCTTTTGACCCGTTCCTCAAAACTCTATCACGAAGTACATCATATAAAACGAAAAATGTATTGCAGACAACTCCCACTCAGCATTCGTGTGTTGCCCATGGCCAGTAAAACCGAGGGCTCAGCATGCTGTTTAGTAGAAAGATGTGCTTTATGTACTATCATACCTATATAACTCCTATGTAAGACAACCATCGTAACAAACTACTTCTACACCTATTTGGGCTAGTCGCTAACATATACAATTGTCTCCAAACCTTACTCCTTTCCATCTTAGAAACCTTTCTTCGTTATTCTCATTAAAAATGGTTTCGTTTCTTTAGTACAAGCACACTTCCACTGGGTCTTTCCAGAATGACTGATTATGCATGGGACTGGCTAAGCCAAGATGTTTGATATGAGTCGGGCAAGACTCGGAATTGTGTGTTTCCGATTGACTGCTTTCCAACTGATCGAAGTAAAATACAGTAGTGTGGTCACCAATCATAACAAATTGTTGGTAATCTTCAAAACCTTTGAGCAACCGCAGCGAGCAAATGATAGTTCAGTTAAAAATCAACCCTTGAAAACTGACAAATGCAAATGATTTGGCGGCTTAATCATATACCATCGCTCTTATTAACCTATTTGGAGGTGCGTTTAGCACCCTTTCTAGGCGGAGTTACAGGTCTGCTGTTGCCCACGTTTGGCGGAGGGAAGCGAGGTTTTTTGTCCGCCGGCTTCAAGATTTGGAATGAGCACAACAAGGACTCGTCGACACTCATCATTGCGCCGGCATTATCAAACTCACCGCAGTAATTCGGTGCCGAGAATAACGTGACCAACTGTCTCTTGGAGAAGAACTCATAACCGTCTTCAACGACTTGGTGCGCTCTACAGATCAAGTCCATGTCATGTTTCTGTAAAAATCGAGAAACCACGTCAGGCCCGAATGTAAATGAGACACCTCTGTCGTTTTCGGACCATCCGGCAATATCCTTATCTGGATCTGACCATAACAAGTCACACAACAACCCGACATCAGGAATATCCGTGGGTCTCATGACTCTTCTAATTTGTTCCATGGAGTTCAAGTCTGGGGATAAACCACCATGCATCGTGAAGATCTTCTCGTCGATGATGGCGGCGATCGGCAAACAGTTGAAGCAATCTGTGAATGTTTTCCACAATTTAATGTTGTATCTTCTTTTACACTCGTCATAAAATCCGTAAATTCTGTTAATGGAAGCACACTCGTGGTTACCTCTCAAGATGAAAAAATTCTCGGGATACTTGATCTTGTAGGCTAACAATAAACAGATGGTCTCCAAAGACTGTTTACCTCTGTCGACGTAGTCACCTAGAAACAAGTAGTTTGCTTCAGGAGGAAAGCCTCCGTATTCGAAGAGTCGCAATAGATCGTAGTATTGACCGTGGATATCACCGCAAATCTTGATGGGGGCTTCCAACTCCAACAAGATGGGTTGTTGGATGAAGATTTCACGGGCTTTGGTACAGAGGTAACGGATCTCATTGTCCAGTAATGTGACTTGTTTGCCTGGTCTGGAACCGCGGACTTCCAATAATCTGTCGACTATAGAGTCGATGTCTGCTTCTTGAAGATCGGACATTGTGGGAGGGATATGTGTATAAAAAATATCACACTGGGGATTACAGGCGAAAGCTAGATCTACTCAAGATAATGGGAGAGGAAGATATTTCGCTGGGGTGTTGGTGGGAAATACACTGGCTTAATAATCTGAGATGAGGCTGAGTCTAGGACTTTGGGCTAGGGCTACGACCAAAAAAAAAATTGGCAAGTGATAGGATAGAAACAGGACAAGAATAAGTTGCTATTAGTTCAATCGCGAGGTTTGATGAAGTAGACCTTGTTTTGAAAATCTGTTGGGTGCTGTGTGGCGTAGCTTTTGAGATGTTTTCGACTGGGGGTTTGGATGGATGACACAGGCAGGAAAAAAATACCGGGATAACCAAAAGAAGACAATCTTTTTAAAATTAATTGATTGGTTGAGAAGTGGATCCTTGAGTCGATTTTTCTACAAGATGTCTGGGTGGAGCCGGCACTTTGATTTAGAAAGGGGGGTTTGTCGTGAAGTTCACTTTTAGCGTCGACGTGGACGTTGTTTTTGTCCAATACACGCCACCTAAAAAAAGAATAGCCCTGGAGTAGAGCACGTAAAAAGTTAAGTAAAGGAGAAGAGGATGCGGTTAGGGCAGGAACCTCAACACCAAGGTAAGGCAGTAGGGCGACTAGGGGTGTTACCGAAGATGGGCAGTCTGGACGACAATAACAAAAGTAGGAGGTGGGTATGAGAGTGAGCAATTGGAAGAAAGAATGGGGCGACATTTTTTGGTTCTATGTGCAGGACACCCGGTTCATTGTTATTAGGGAATTTTAGAAGAATGCGGGAAAGAAAGCGGTAAAATAGGGGGGACGGTTGATTTAGGAAAAACCATTAAGATATTAAATGTTTCGATGAGAGGGTTGTTTCTTGATGTAGTAGGGTTGGGGCGTTAGCGTTGGGTGATGGACGTGAACGGCTTCATGTATTGTAATGAGAATGAAGTTGGCACGTCAAACAAATCGGGGTTTGAGATGTTATGGAGGAGACAAGGAAACAATAAAAATCAAGAGGAGTTTGTTATGGAATTTTGAATTAGTTTTCTTTGCATATTCTGTGTGTGTTTGCTTTGTTAATTCTGAAACAACGGCTGCAAAAAGACCCCTATGTCCTATAATAGTGGCCAAAAGTCTGTGTTTTTGGTCAATCATTGTTACAATTGAAGTTAGAAGTATGAAGTTGTTTACTCAAATAAAGAATGCTAGATTTAGCAACTCAGTCGTTCCACAGGTAATATTATAGATCTATTTGTTTAAACATCCGTTCTATAGCTTCATTCAAGCGCAATTTCCTTTTTTCAACGTAAAGAAGGTACACGATCCATGATCTGATCTGAAAATTCCTTGACGTATAACAAAATATTTCAAGAATGACACGAATACGCTCTATCTGTACCTATCTTTTTAAACAGCCACCGCAGAAGATGCCCGGTCCCGAGCCAACCATCCAAGACCTCATTTTTGCTGAAAAATATCTTTCGAGTTTTCACTTTAATAAAAAACACTATTTGAAGTTGTGTAAACTTATTTGTATTCCTACTACAACAGACCTCCCATTTTCCCAAAATGTGCACCCCAGAGAACACCACTCATAATTCAACCAAAACATTTCATCTCTTTAGAGCATTTTAAAAATTAAACTCTCTAGTCTCATTTTATCGGGACGTTATCCCCTGTAGTTCCGGGACCTATTTGCAGCCGTGCCTCTCGGTCGGCTTTTATCCGCAGTAAAAAGTGCGACATTTTGTCCTGCGCAACAAACAGTAAAATGTCGCGGAACATCGGTACACCAAGCATGCTCTGGTATTCTCCACAGATAGTGGTCTGTGGCTTGAGATATGGTTTTTATCTGTATAGACATCAGTTTTCGTATATACACATAAGTACATATGACCTTTGCTTGAAAATACTCACCTAATTTTTCCAATATCTTTTCTCTCTATATTTGTAAAAGTCTCATCACCTCCCCTACATTCCCGTTTCATATGGCTACAGCTCCGTTCCCTAATACTTATGCCAATCGAATAGTGGCTGCCTCCAATTCCAAGGCTTGCACCATATGCTACAAACCTACAGTGACTGTTCTTGTGTCGCAAAACAATCTTGACTTTTTCTACGTCTGCGATAGTCATTTGAAGGACAAGGCGTTCGCTGAACCTCTCTATCCAGACGATTATACAGTATTGATCAAGGAGAAAGAAAAATTACAAGCTGAAATCACTTCAACCAAAAAGAGGGCCGCCGCATGCAAACCTTACTCCTGGAACAAGATGATGAACACGATTGGCTGGGCAGATAGTGATTTGAACGAGAAAGATAAGAAAGATTCGGGCCTGGAAACCCCAAATAGTCAAGGTGATGACTCTTCAAAATCTCTAGCGAAGAGCTATGATGAGCTCATCAAATTATGCAAGGATCTTGAGAAAAAGGTTACTGAAGTTAACGAGTCTATTGCCTCGTTTAAATTCAAAAACTATAGACTAGATACGAACGTATATCGAAACAGACTAAATGGCTATCTACAAGCTCAGAATAGAATTAGGCGTCAGAAGGAAATGCTGACCCCAGGTTTCTTTCCGCTGGCGCCCTCGCATGAACTCTCCTAAGAAAATCGTTGCAATTCGAGCATAGTTGTCTTTATAATACACAGTAATGCACCTACATCCCTCCGTAGTTCACGGCCCTTTCGTCAAACCAATTTTCCCAATGGTCAATTGCGCCTTTGGCCACTGAGCCCCCTACAAAGTCTGTGTTTCCCTCAAGTAATTCAAACTTGAAGGGTCTTGTCCCCACAGCGGCACGCCAGAACTCTCGGGTCGTTTCCTCCTTTCGAAAACCATTTTCATTCTCAGCTTCGTCGTCATTGTCAATTCCACTACTTCCCGCGGCACGGCCAGCAGTGACCTCCTCTGCAACTAATTTTGCCAATTCCAGCTCCAAAAGCTGCTTGACCTTGTGAACTGGTCTTGAGTCGAATAGGTCCTGTTTGTTTACGGCAAAGAGATAATCGACTCCGTTAGGTATCTTTTCTGTAATGCTGAACAAACGGAACAACTCTCTAGCCATGGCTGCTACGTTCTCCTCCTGATCCAACGCCCAGCTAGAAGAATCGATAACGTAAACGATACCTTTTAATTGTTGCACAGTGACATCTTCAACAATAAGTTTTCGCAAAAGCTGTGTGTGTTTCAAGTGACCAGGAAAGTCAATGACCTGATAAGATTTCTGGATCGTTGGATTAGAGAACGGGAGCGATAAGCTCGAAATGTTGGGTTCTAGAGATGACACGGTACTCACAGATTCCTCTTTGTTTTGTAGTTTGTAATAAAGAGTAGTCTTTCCAGCTCCATTACGGCCCAAAATAAGGTAGGTGGGCTTACAAAGTCCCGATGCTTTCGAGGACAATCCTGTAGACGCCGAGTAGTAGAACAATGCTATGACGGTTATGAGCCCGGCCAAAAGGGCCACGAGCACCTTCTGTATGCTATCCATGATTTCCCTTGAAGTTTGTGGTGTGGAAACTGTACGACTGTGGAGAGTTCAACTGGATTTTCAAGAAAGGATCGCGATCTGGTATTTTGGAGACCGGTAAGATGATAGAAGAGATAAAATTGTTGAAATTTGTTTGAAAAACAGAAAATTTCAATTATTGGAAATTTTTTGGAATAAATTTAATCTCTTGTTGTGTCGTAAAATAGGGTATGATTGCAAAATTTCAAAACAGGAATCAATTAATAAAAAATTAGGGTCTTTTTTTTTTTCTTTTTTGGATTATATTGTAAGTTTCGTTAGACTTATGACACACGTAAATCTTCTTGGATTAATTGCTAGCTGTTCCAAATCACTTTCACTCCTTAAACAGACTAAACTCAATAACAAAATTGATCTTTATTATCTATGTATCACCCCATCTATTGAACCAACTTCATTGAAGCCTCCCGGGCTTTCTGTGCCATGAACAAGTCTGCCAAAACTAGCGCAGCCATGGACTCAACAATAGGAACAGCTCTAGGAGTCACAGAAGGGTCGTGTCTACCTCTAGCAGCCAAAATACCGTCCTTACCCTCGTATGTCGATGTTGCCTGTTCTTGGGAAATGGTGGCAGCGGATTTGAAGGCCACAGAGAAGTAAATGTGCTCACCATTTGAGATACCACCTTGGACACCACCAGAGTTGTTAGTTTTCGTAACTAAACGGCCCTTGGTCTCACACTGAACGAAGGGGTCGTTGTGCTGGGAGCCTGGAATGGCAGTACCGGCGAAACCGGAACCGAACTCAAATCCCTTGGTGGCTGGAATGGACAACATGGCATGTGCCAATACAGCTTCGAGTTTGTCGAAACATGGCTCGCCCAAACCAATTGGACAGTTACGGATTACACACGTCACAACTCCACCAATAGAGTCCTTGGAGTCTCTGTACTTCTCCACGACTTTAGTCATGGAGTCTCTCATTTGTTCGTCTGGACATCTGATAGGACCGGCAGCATCAACCGATTCACGGGTCACGGTGTTTAACAACGTCTGGAAAGTTGGATCCTGGGCAGTTCTATTCATGGAAACCTCGCCGATGGAGGAAACGAACGCTACGATCTCGACGCCAGCGGCTTGTTTCAAAAGTTTCTCGGCAACAGCGCCAGCAGCCACACGGCCGATGGTTTCACGAGCAGAAGAACGACCTCCTCCAGAAGCAGATTTGACGCCGTACTTCTGAATGTACGTCCAGTCAGCATGAGATGGTCTTGGGTACAAGTCGGTTTCTGAGTAATCCTTGGGACGGTGATCCTCGTTAAGAACTAGCATTCCAATGGGAGAGCCCAATGAGCGACCGTTTTCAGTACCCGATTGAATGTGTACTTGATCCTTCTCATTACGAGGCGTCGAGATGGCGCTCTGGCCTGGTCTTCTTCGACTCAACTGCGGTTGGATGTCTGCCTCAGTCAACTCCATTCCTGGAGGACAGCCATCAATGATACAGCCCACAGACTTGCAGTGAGATTCACCGTAGGTAGTGACACGGAAGTAATTACCGAAAGTAGACATATTGGAAATACGAGACTGTTTCTTTGCAGTTGGCGATTCGAAAGATGTCGAGCGTGATAGTCGGTTATGTAATTTTTCAATCTGGTCTGCGGTGCTCGTTCCTGCCTAAGAACTGAGTCATCTTCTGTCACGCCAGAAGAATAGAATTGGATTGAAGTGGTGAGATTTTTTATTTCTAAATAAAAAGGGAGTGGTGATTTGACGTATTAGATTTGATTTTTTTGCTATGAATGATTCCGTGGAGGGCCATGCTTGGGTTGGGAGGAGAATGGGTTCGGAAACGGGACTAGGAAAAAATCGGAGAGGGGTGCAAAGGAGAAACGAAGCGACCGAAACTTATCAAAATTGTCAGGAAAAATTATCTTTACCATAGAGCACTCGAAACCGCATTCATAATGAGATCTGGTGTAGACGTGGTGGTTGGAAATCAATTAACACTTTAACGTTAGAGTCTAAGAAGTAACATTCACTTATTATTCACGCATGTCCTCTTATGACCGTCCTCTAAGATAAAGCCTAGGGGTTCAAGTCTAGATGACTTTGGCACTTTAGAGTGGCTCAAGCTTGATCAAGATCAGTCTCTTCGACAAAAAATCTTTTTATATACAACTACCCTTGAATGAACACTACTTTCAATGAATCTTTCGATTTTGAGCTAAATTTTACCGTTACCAAGATTGAAGCATAATTTTGAACCATATGACTCAGAGCAAATGCTAAAAGATGTGTAACCAATCTTTCTAACACTCACAAAATCCTTTGATTCACTATTTCACAGAACTTTGAAAATAATTCTGCTTTTTTTTTTTTTTTTTCCCTTGATTTGCCCTTAACTTGACATATGCTTGTTTCGCAGCCCTGCTTATGCATGCAATCTACCCGATTGGGCAAAACGTAAACATGACACCTCGATCTATCATTCTTTCAAGTTATCATCCCTTAAACCCTGTCAACTTTTGATTTTGTACTTTGATCCAGGCCAACACTCCACTGAATTTTATTTCAGAGTTGTTTGTCAATTTTGAAATCGTGAAATTCCTTTTTTAATACTGTCGTCTATTCATTTACACCACTCGGATGCCAATGTTGATAAACTTAATATCGTGGAGTCTTCTCCTACATTGCACGTTGGCAATATGGTCAACCCTATATTCGTTTGAGGATGGCAGGATATATATGCTATTGAAAAACGACCAGCTTGTGTCTTTGAATGTCTCATTATATGGTGCCAACATACTTAGCCAGACTTTGAACCAGAACACACAATTGCAACAACTTCCTTCGCCACCAGCAAATTCTTCATTGTTCGTCCACTCTACAAATTTGTATGCATTTGCTGCTAACTCTCTGACTAGAAGTGCAGGTGGAACTTGTTCTGATGGCCAGTTCCAACTCTATTACTTAAATGACACCTCCAATTCTTGGATGCCACAGGGAGGACTCTCCTACTCTGGAGTACTGGATGACTCATTTTACAAAGATGCTACGTACTTCGTGTCTCCAGGTTCTTCGGACGTGTACATTTATGGCGGTAGATGTTCCACAGGATCAGTGTCACAACGACTACTTTCGTTCAACATGGACACCAAGACGTTTTTCAACGTGACTACGCCTACGCGGCCGCTGCCCTTTTATGGCGCAGTCTCTTTGTGGGCTCCTAACCCACAAGCGTCTGTTGTCATTGGCGGCAAGTCTCCATACGGCTGGCTCAATATGTATCAGCTTGCAACATGGAGTTTTCAATCAGGATGGCTGTTCCAGGAAGCAGCTCAGAGCGGGCTGACCACAATTGACTCTCGCACTTCTCCTTTGGTTCTTCCCATTTTCTCCCCTTCTTCAGCAACAAGTGCTCAAAGCTTTCTTTCAACTTATGCACCGACTGCGGCGCTAGTTGTCGGCGGAGACAGTGATGTGCCGTTACAGACCGAATGGGCTCAAATCTCGTTTGGAAATCAAAAATGGACCTGGTCAAGACTTCTGCCTTCTATCGATGCACTGAACCTCCTCGGCGGGTTCGTTGTCTTCAACACCTTCGTAGCAGTCAACAGCACTTCCAAAAGAGACGATGGATATTCTCTCAATCTCTACGATTTGAGTGATAATTTCCGTCCCATCACCGATTTGAAGAGCTCTCAAATGCTCCAGAAACAATCGAAAACCTCGAGCTCAGGAAAAATTGTTAAGATTCTTGTCGGAGTTCTTGTTCCTGTGGTTGTGACTGCCATTCTTTCTGTTGCTGGAATGTACCTATGGAAACGCAAGGCCTCTATGAGCGAACAGCAAAGTATTCTTGAGGCCACAGACTATCAATTTGGCCACTTCCGCAATGCGCTGGATCAACCATACTCGATAATGGGCCACAGACCTCTCGACTTGTACATCAATCAAAACGACAGTAACTCTACGCTAGATAATAACTCGATAGATCTGTGGGTGCGCAAGAGACAAGAATACGAAGCCAGCCGTTATCGTGGTGGCATACGTCACAGTTATTTGGCTTCGAACGAAACGCTTACAACACATTCTGACTTTGACACCGTTGAAGAAGTTCTCAGTGAGAAGCAGTCACACGAGCGTACCTCTGACGACTTACCCAGCATTAAATCACTTACGACACTGCCAGTACATTTTCATGAATCCACTAGAGGTTGCCTGGAAGAAAACTTACCACAGGGAGCTCGGCTTGCAAGGTTTAAGACTCAATCGTTTTCTAAGACGCCGCCGGGCCTGCCTATGCTTACGAAGAAGTCTATTCTAGATCCAGGGCACATACAACTAGAAGAACCTACAGATTGCGAGTCCATAGAAACTAATATGGACGTACAAGTGCTAGTGAGTTCGAAAAGAAAATCAACGCTACGGGTCATGAATCCAGATCAGGACGCCACGGTTCGGCAAAGACAGCCTTCGTGAGCTTCGGGACGAATTTTCGAAATGAGGCAGAAGGCAGTGGGATATTAAATTAGAACATGACATAAATTTGTTATTTGAAGAATTATATTAAGCAATGTATCTCAAATGAATGTATTATATTAACTTTTCGTATGCCTTTGTGGCGAGGAATCGAAAAATAGAAGTATTGCCAATTATTTTTATTACAAAACTTTCAATTTCATTTTCTCAATTTAAATCGTTCGCGAATGATCGATGTTTCTAAAGTTGTCTGTCTCCTCTGTGCCACCCGTCAAGGTTGTGAGCCTTCTATTAATAGAGATCTAGATTGACAGATAACTGACAGACAATATGGTACATTCGCCGATATTGACAAACTCCTTATTATTTTTTTATGGCGAGTTTATTCACCTCTTCAATTGATTTTCTGTTTTACTTGAGCGTTTAAAGTAAGTCGTGATTATAAGAAGGTTTTCCAAACCGCTTACTTCGACGTCAAATCCTCTACCAACCACCAAAAATACCTGCAATTTTCAGATCTCGCATCCTTTTTATTCAAAAAAAAAAAAAACAACCAAATCCAGTTACCTGTTTGAGGTATATAAACCAGTCGATTCCATCCAACTCGATATTTATCTGAGCGAGCCGTGCCATATCAGCCAATTTCTCTAATCTGGCGCCAGATTCCAACGCCGCCCGTCCCGATACCGACGACTGATAAAAAGATAACAAATTTAAAATCTTTTCTTTGTCAATTTTTTTTCTTCATTTCCAAGCGTTGCCCTGAAAACTTTGGATCATCACGCCCAGCCTGCAGAGGCTTCATCCCCGTACTTCGTAATTATCAAGGCGGGATATAGCTTCTCCGGAAAAATACCACCTCACCGTTGACACTTGTGTCAAAAAGTCGAACACAATTTTTATTTCTGCCTCTGGCTCGAAAGCACCCCCTCTGACGCTAAACATACCGGGCTTCAGCTTACGTGACTTTTTGCCGGTTTTCTTTTTTTCAGTTCAAACTCTACCCCAGTTCTCAAGATTGATCCCCCACTTGAGGGATCCATTTCTACAAGTTCGTGAGGAACATTGACCTAACCTTCTTTTCCCCCTTTTGAATCAGCCATGATGAGTGGACATGAGGATGATCGACTCTTCATAGGCGTGGATCCGCAGTCTATGTTTCCCAACTCCGAGACTCCGACAGAAATGGACCTAGATGAAATCTTGTCCTTTCCTCCAGGCGGAAAAGGCCCCGACTTCACATTCAACGTAGCGCTCAACGGCCTGCCTGTGCCTCCTCCACCAGAACTCGGCGGAACTGATCATTTCATAGAGCTGGGGCTTCATTGGGATGTTTCCAATCGAACCAGGACTAGTGCAGACCAAATGGATATGGACCAGTCGCCTGCGCTCACGTTGGACCTGAACTTATATTTCGATACTCAATCGTCTGTGTTTCCAGACAACGAAGGACCACCTAATGGAGCTACACCTGATGTCGGAAGTCTTTTTACAAACGAAGATCAGAGTGATCTTTTATTTAACACGCGAGCGGCCTTTGGAACCAACAGCCTTAACGGTGCCTCTCCAGACTCTACTGGCCATGTTCCATCTATTCAGCGTAACCCGTCCCTCGTAGGAAATCGTGCTAGAGCCATATCACTCTCTGAAAGAATGGAATCGTCATCTTTTCAAATGCATCCGGATAGATACTACGGCAAACAAATGATGGGTGTTCACCAAGCTCCTTCATTTATCTCTGATAATCGCCGTGGACTGGCACATCTTCTGCCTGGCGAAGTTTTGAATGGACCAGGTAGCCATTCACCTGACAACGAGCAAAGAACAAACACATATCTTGACACCCCTGAATACAATGCTGGATATAAATCTCGCCATAACGTCGACAAAAAGGATAATGCAAGCTATAGAACGTCCCTACTGGGCTTAAACAACGAGCTTCTGCCTTTCACAACAAACACATCTTTCACTCCCTCAATGGCTTCTTTGCATCTGAATCAACCATCCTTTGTATCAGCACAACAGTACATACGCCCACTGATGGAGCAATCGAGCAGAGCCTCCTTTGATATATATAATCGCTATGGGATGACGCCCGAGAGTTTGTCGCTGGGTACGCCTCCCGTGAGAACCCAGAGAACATTCGCTAGCTATTTTCCCTTCATGGATAAAGACCGTAAACAGAACTCTCCTGAACAGACCGGGATCGATGGTAATTTCGAATCTCAGCATCCTCGCGCATTAATAAGAAGTATATTCAAGGGCAGCAACCAACCGCTGCAACCTACAAACGCAAACCCTAGGGATGTAATGAGTGAAGTTAGTAATGTGTTAGAGGAAAATATTGGTGGAACTGGCCATGAGGATGAATCTCAACAATTGCCTCCTGCAAAAGCCCCTAAAAGAGCGAAAAAGGGTATTTTCGATAGATTCAAGACCAGCAAGCCTTCAGATGCTTTGCAGGACTCTATTATGTTTTTATCTGATGGAGAGGCTGACAATCTAGAGTTGTCTCGGGCTAAAACACTGCAATCAACTCAATCTCAATCAAATATCTCTCGGCAGTCTTCTGCACTGAATTCCGGCGATGCATCCTTTGGTGGGTCAATAAGTGAACAAATTTCAGCGGGTCTGGAAAATCTAAAAGTCCTAGAGCCCAACTATGGGGCACTTTTCAAAGGAGTCGCTAAGAGAAGAACGCTTGTAACTATGAAGGGCAGAAAGAAGTCTCACGTGCAACTTAAGAAGGAAATCAAGGTGGAGGAAGCGATTCTTGATAATCTTAGCCCTGCTATCTCCAAGCAATTGGGGTCTGATGATGCGAGGGGCGACAATTCAAGTCTTAGCCCACTGTTGTCGCAAGCTTCCAGCGCATCTCGAAACCCCGGAAATGATGACTCCGAATCAGGAAGTGGTACTTTGGCCAGTGCTTCAAAACGTATATTAGGATCAAGGCTACTAAAGCGAAAGGGAAGCGGCCCTGTGAAACAAGAGCCGCCAACAGCAGATGTTGAAGTTGACTTGCAGAAATTACATTTGCCTGTCAATACAGAAATTCAACTGATGCCCCAAAAAAATCGTCCTAGGGGCCGGAGAGAAGACAAGGAAGCAGACCTCGTGGATGATGCAAAAATATACATCTGTGGATACTGCTCGAGGAGATTCAAGCGTCAAGAGCATTTAAAGAGACACTTCCGAAGTTTACACACAGCCGAGAGGCCCTTTGATTGCCCTATTTGTCAAAAAAAGTTTAGCAGAACTGACAACTTGACCCAACACTTGAAAGTCCACAAACAATCTGGAGACAAGATTGTTAAAGAAGAAATGGATGACTCAGTCAAAGAAGAGATGTACGATGGAGTCCCGAAGGATAGCGAGATATAGTCCAAGCATAGCCGAAATACAGCGCTTCAATTGCTATCGTCTAACTTATCTGGACGGCTTATGTTTGATAGAAATAAGAATATATACACATTCCTTTGCTGAATTTCACCGTTTTATTTTGTTTTGTATTCCATACTACCTATAAATCATCCAGTGCCCTATCGTATAAGGATCGTTGGCGCAAATACTTGCAGGGCGGCAACCGGTGCCGCAGAAATAAGGCGCATCACTTACGAAATGAAGGTTTAAAAAAAATTCGAACCACGTTTACGTGATAGCAAGACCCAAGTCTTCGTTTAACCTGTTCGACGTGAGTCCATCCAACACAGTCTCTCCCTTAACTCTATGAGCTGCCGATTTAGTTACACCACCATTACCATCGATAACTTTACAAACGCCATTTGCTAAGTGTTTCTTGTATCCTTCCACTCTCGTAAATTCCTTGCCACACCGACAACGACAGTACTTGGAGACCATGTGCGATTTAACATGACGATTAAGATCATGTTGACGCACAAAACTCTTTGGACAGTAGGTACACGTAAATGGACGATCACTCAAATGCGTTTGGATGTGCGAACGAACGTTGTATCGCCTGGTGAACTTCTTACCGCAGTTCTCGTAAGTGCATGTGAATATTTTGTTTTCATCGGGTCCTTCCCAATATCTATCAAGCTCTCCTGGAGGTAACAACGAGGTTTTCTTGACCATTTTCTTTGGCGATAACTCTTGGATGGCCTTTTTCAAGTCACCAGTGTCTTTTCCGTTGGGTGATATGATCGGACTCCATTCTAATTTTATTTGTCTGCGACTTGGAGTCATTGGAGGTTGTGTTCGAAGTGGTGTAAGCTGCAAGATCGTTTCATTCACGTCCGTCACTGTTTCATCTGCATTAATCTCTGTCATGTGCTTGATCTGGCGGATCGGCGACAGCTGGATCGAGCTGGATCTCACTGGTGACGAATCTAGGATCTGCGGCTGTGTTTCGTAGTAATCGTCGGGCTCATCAGAGAAGAATTGCGGATTGTAGAAGTTGTGTTTGGCGCCGGGAGTCAAAACACCCATATTCGAGCGGCTTGGATTAACAGGCGAAGAGTAAGCTTGTGGCAGCGGACTGTGTGGCTCTGGAGAGTCGTGGGTCAGCAGACTAGACGTGGGCGGGGGCATGTATACGTTCAAATTCAAGTTGAGCGGATCTCCACCTTCCCGTACAGGCAGAACTCTGATGGGCAGGCTATAGTTAGCATAGTTTTGTGCATCTGAATAGTCCTTAGGCATCTGGTACGGTTCCAGCTCAGCAATCAGGAAACGGTCGTCATACAAGGATCTCTGCGGACTTCTTGAGGGAGAGTAATGTACGGGCCTGTGACGGACCGGTGACAGTTGTTGAACCGCTTGTGGTCTCATCTGATGCTGCTGTTGGCGTTGAGGTGATCTTGAGGGCATTGACTTGGAGGACGGATACTGCACTGGAATCGGCACGTACCGCTTTGGGACATCAGGGATGTCGAGAATTTCATCGATTTCGTCTGGGTAGGTCTCATTGTCAATAATGGGATGTTGGATCGTCAGCAATGGCACCGAGGCATGGATGTACTGGTCGTCTGGTGGAGGTGAAGGCAGCGCTGGGAACTTGTACGACTTAGGATTACTGTTCGTAATTATTATATCATCAGCCTCCGCTTTTTTCTGTTGTTCTGTAACCGGTGCCGTTCTGTTTTGGGTCATGAGCACTGGGGGACCCAACTTCTCTGCCTGGTTTCCTCTGGCAAGTTGTGTAGGGGAAATGGACTTTGTAGGCTCGGCTGGCCTCATCAACCGGAAGATGTCTGAATTACTTCCGGAAAGAGAAAGTTCTCTGTTGTGGTCCAAGAACCCGAAAATGGCCGTTCCGCTGGGCTTTTTAGCGTGGCGAAACGGAGAGGCATTCAGATGTTGACGCAGATGCCGGGCCAGCATCAGCACCAGTTGCGGGGGTGCTTCGGCCTGGTCGAACCCCGGAGGAACATCCAAGTCCTGTAAAGTGTGAAGTGTTTCGTTGAACATGCTGTCAAAGTTCTTGTCCACGAAGTATTGGGCAAAGTCCTCATCCTGGGGCCCCGTGGAGATGGCCCCAGAACGACGTAATGAGATGAGGTCGTCCCAGTTTGAAATTGAATCCATTGCAGAACCACTGCGTTAGCTTGAGAAGGGTGATACCTCTAGTAGAAAATTAAATGTTGTGGGTGGGTTTGGGAGGTGTTGTTTGACGTTCGTTTCGAATGACAAAGTAGTAGTTAATGGTGCACACTAAACAGATGCGAACAAGGGCCTAAAGAAGAGTGTGAACGGACCTGGAAGAAGAATCAGCCTGTAGAAAAGCAAGACCCTTGCGCCATGAAAGTGCAATTTGTCGGTTTTCACTGTCTTGAATGGAGCTGACCTTCCTATTCGGGTGCCAATGTCAATAGTGATGGCTGCAAATTAAGAAACGGTGCCTGTATACAGATGTGTGAGGTTGATTTCAGAACGGCAGATAAGTCTTGTATGTTTGACGAATGGCTGAAATAGGAAGTAATTGCCAAATAATAGCGCGCAAAGGCCTATTTGCAACAGCCGCCACGCATGAGGCCAATGTTGGTGGAATGGAAACCATTTGTTCTGATCTGGTCCTGCTTCTTACGGTGAGATAATTGAAAATTTTTTAAATTAAAGTTGACTATTGCCATGATGATGTTTGATTTGTTTCCAAAGAAGGAAATTTCCAGCTTGTGACATTGTGCTGGGCGCACAGACGTGGAATTACGGCATCTTGTAAAGTGGTATACGAGTATTAATTGTCCTTCCAGACTAATTATTGGTTAGTTCGACGAAACGGAGCCTGTACACGTATGGAATAAGTGACGAGGAACAAAACGCTCTCGGGTTTATGCGAGCTGTCAAACTTAATGACAGATGTAAACACCCTTGAACCCTGTCAATTCCGGATTGGTAGTGCTACGAGTAAACATCAAGGGTCCCAACCCAGAGCAATTAAGTCAAGAAATCTTAGGAATTTGTCTATGAAAGAAAACCAATTGAAAGCTATAAGAATCGGTTCGATAGCTTCACTTGAAGAACTTGGAAGCGAATGGTTGTTCCAGTAAATGAGCTGGTCAGCAATCTTTCAAGAGAACTTGAGGTAAGTCTAGGGAAATGATTTGATTGCTGAGCTTTAAATTAAGCTTGCAACCCAAAAGTGTTTATGGGATGCATCAGTTCCAAACGATATTAGGGCGTTTATGATAAACAAAGCCATTCGGTGAACCATACCGAAAAGTTTCAAGTGAAATTTGCTGACATTTGCTGGAATTTTAAAGTCTCACAATTTTTCAAGCTGTTTTGTAGAGTTCATTTTTTTAATCTTATCTTTAAGTACTGGTGTGGTAGTTTCAGCTCGTTAATTCAAAAAGCTAAATGCTTAGGACGTAAATAATCCTGACTTATAGACACCGCTATCATTTCCAATTTTACAGCTTTGTATTATTCGTTTCCGTGAAATATTTTTATAACCTTACCAAGAAAACCTCTTCAAGAAAGTGAACTCACAATTACCTACAGCCGAAGAAATATGATATCGAATAGTTTTATTGTATATAACATGTCTACAAAGACAACAACATCTTACGAGGGTCTTCGATGAGCTCCTTGATGGTTTTCAAGAAGGTGACAGCCTCACGACCATCCAACACTCTGTGGTCGTAAGTCAATGCAAGGTACATCATGGGTCTAGAGACAATCTGACCGTTGACAGTGACTGGTCTTTGCTTAACGCCGTGGAGACCCAAGACAGCGGTTTGAGGCATGTTGATAATTGGAGTACCGTACAAAGAACCAAACACACCACCGTTGGAAATGGTGAAGGTACCGCCGGCCATGTCCTCCAAAGACAACTTACCGTCTCTGGCTTTTTTACTCAATTTGAGGATTTCTTGTTCGACGCCCAAAATAGAAAGAGATTCGGCGTTACGGACGACTGGGGTAACCAAACCCTTAGGGGTTGCCACAGCAATAGAGATGTCCATGTAGTCACGGAACACCATGGTGTCGTTGTTCTCAATGGAGGCGTTGACGGCAGGGATCTCCTTGGAGGCCAAAGCGGCAGCCTTAGAGAAAGCACCCATAAAACCGAACTTGACGCCGGTCTTTTCCAAAACCTCGTCCTTGTACAACTTACGCATTTCCATCAAGTTGGTCATGTCCACCTCGTTGAAGGTGGTCAATGAGGCGGCGGTGTTCTGGGACTCCTTAAGACGTTCGGCGATTCTCAAACGCATTCTGTTCATCTTGACTCTCTCCTCAGAACGAGAGAAAGATGTGAAGGAGGCAGAATCAGAAGCGGCTTCCTTCTTGGATTCTTTTGGAGCTTCCTTCTTTGGAGCTCCTTTCTTTGGAGCTTCCTGCTTGGGGGCCTCCTTGGCAGGGGCAGCATCCTTTGGAGACTCCTTAACGGGCTCAGCCAGCGAAGATTCTTCTTTTGAAGGCTCTTCTTTCTTGGCACCGCCTTCGGGAGCAGCGCCCTCTTCAATCTTGACCAAGTCCTGGCCAACCTCCACGGTGTCCTCGACCGCAGCCAACAATTCAGTGACAGTACCTGCAACAGGCGAGTTGACCTCCACATCGATCTTGTCGGTTTCAACGGTAGCAAGAAGTTCGTCGACCTCGACGTAGTCACCGACCTCCTTGTTGAATGACGACAAAGTACCTTCGGTAATGGACTCAGCCATTTCGGGCACCTTGACAGTGGTGGAGGCGAGTCTGTGGAAGGCCAAAGCCAATGGGGCACGAGAAGCGGCCATGTGCTGAGGGGCTAGGTAGAGGTTCTTACAAAGAGGAGCCATGCGCAATTGGCGAACAGCCTGAGAGGCAGATTTGGCGAACATGGTGATGAGCTAGGGTTGGAGCAGAGAGGTAGTTGAAATACCGAAGAAAACTTATCAGAAGACGGAGCAATAGGGGCGATCTGGAGAAAATAGGACGATTCCTAAGCCTTCTAGATCAAATTGTGCAAGATTATCGATTGGCGGAGTAGTAGGTGACGCCGGCAATGATGAAAAGAGCGAGGTGAGGGACAATGAGGTTTTAAGTATGGAGGCTGCGGTGTCCGAGAAACCCCGGGCAACCAATGACGGGTTCGCAGATGCACACCTGTGTGGAGGCGATGGCCAATCGAGACAAAGAGGAGGGAACTGCGACCTTTTCATTTTTTTTTTTTGGAAAATTGTATTTGCTGCTTTTTTAGCTTCTTGGTTATTTTGCTTGGAGGCGGTTCCTCAGGTTGTATTTGTTTCGTTGGCAATTTATTAGGTGGGGTTAATTAATACCGCGCGAATTCCGAGATGAGAAAGCATGGAAAACTGAAGAGAGGCAGGAAAAATGAAGAAAGGCAGGAAAAAATGAAGAAAGGCAGGAAAAATGACGAAAGGCAAGAAAATGAATTTGTATAGATGTATAGGTTTTTGAATCTTAAGAGCTAAAAGGAAAATTGAGGAATTATATTCATGAAATTGGGACGTACTCTATGGTCTGGCTCTGAAGAAATACTAGCTTGATACGCTCTTCATCTCTACAACTACTATACTAGAGTATATATTTCTTACCATGACTTAGCATGTTTGCAAAAGGTTCCTTTTCAAGGCAATAGAAAACAAATATTGGATAATCTGAAATAAAAAAGAATCCTCCGGAAACGAGATAGAAGATCGGAACCGGTGACTCAATGTGTCCGGGCTCAAACCCATGGGAGACCTCTCGGAGTTCGTTGAAACGCCGCGTATGAACGCCGAAACTTGGAGAAGAGGTTGGGACTGGCAAAAAAATGAAAGCCCGACGCGGGGGTCGAACCCGCAACCTTGAGATTAAAAGTCTCACGCTCTAGCCATTGAGCTAGCCAGGCAAATCTGGTACTTTCTAACACGGAATAGATATATTGGTTTTGTTATGGTCATTTTCATCAAGGTCACTGGGAATCTCTAAAGCGGCAATTGTCATGATGCAACTCTAAAGAGATGAACATGAAAAGCTAAGATCTTTATGTGATGACCAGGGCGAGGTGACTGCTTTTATAATAATTTTTCTTTAATCTAACCTTCTTGACGTGCACCCTTCGAAATCAGTTGAACATTACTTCTTGACATAAAAGAACCTTAGCCAGCTAAAGTTAGTTTAGAAAAAAAATTATCAAATCTATATTCCATTCTTCCCAGCGTCCATAGTTTTCGAAGAGTTAGATGCTGTTCGATCGATTGTGCGTTCTTTCGAACAATGTGACACAAACGCAAATGAATGGAATGAGAAGAATGCTGATCCACTGCAACAAGAAATTCTACTTCTACTCTTACAACGTGTTCCTCCCAAAATGCATCGCATCGTTGTTAGATCACCAGCCACCAGCATATGTCCTGCATTTTGGGTTTAGCCGTTCCATAGTGTTTGCAACCAGGCCCGATTAGGAAACGTAATGAGGTATGAGTTCCCACACAACCCGGCTCTTAAACCCACTTTAACAAACCTTAAAAATGGCAAATGTTCTTCGAGGACACAGCTGCAACCCTCTGATTATCGCAGACGTATCTCGTTTCGCTGAAGGTAAACAAATACGTGCTCGTTCTCGAAACACCTCTCCCACAGAATACTACCATAACCTTCACCAGCCACCATACCTAATCGGTCCGAAAACCAACCCAGGGGCCGTTGCCAATGAAGCAGATTCAAATCAAAACCTCACGGAGCTCCCAGAACTTTCGGAAACACCTGAGCCCATGACACCATATCCCTATAATTCAAATGGTGTTCCTCAAAACCCAAGAGTGCCACTGAAACACGACTCATACTACGGCCACCGCCATATTCTGCAAAATCTTCATGGTAACGATCTTCCTGCGGTGCAAGACCTGCGCGACTATATGGCAAGTAAGAACTTGTTGTTGGAGAAATCCAGAGCACCAACGTCGGCGCCAAAAGTTACTTCGGAAAACTCACTCGTTGACAGGATCATGAATCGTCCGTTGGTGAGATTAGGCCCTAAACCGATCACGTCGGAAAGCGGATACTATGACGAACCTCGACCCTACGTCGTATCGACAAGCACTTTATGTGAGGTGTTGCAAGTATTGTTCTCGATTGTAGTAACCACACTAGCGAGTGTGTTGGGGTCTAGTGACACCAAAGTGAATGCGCTGATTTACCGATACTTCATCGCCGCTGGCGTTATGTCGCTTGTAGCTGCTCTTTTGTTTTTAAGCAAAACCGTGCGTTACGAAAGAAAGAACGCTGCTGTGTTCTGTGCCCTCGCATGCATCTTTACCGGCGTGGCGCTGATTCTTGCTATTTCGACCTTTGCTACTGACTCAGACTGCTTGACTAGGCAGATATGTAGTATGCGCCGTGCACTCGCAACCATATCTATTCTCTCGTTTCTTTTATGGATGGGCTCTTCGATCGTCTACATCACCACACTCTACATCTCTCACATGGAGGGCCTTTATCATCCACCCACGTACTCTCAGAGCAATGTCTCAGAAAGTGTTCCAGCTAGTCCAAGAAAGGATGATCTTCCGCAGTACCACCGTAATAAGCATCTAGAATCCTATCCCTAAAAAGGACATCAATAGACATATCACGATAACCTAATGCACAAAATGAAAAAATAAAGAATCGCCATTCTTTTTAGTACTGTACTGATTTATTTTCAAAAAAGCATTTGTCATTACGCTAAAAGTATATTATTTAAGATTTCGTTATCAGGGTGTATTTGTACTACACGATCATACAAGAAGTCATGCGAACATTGAATTTCTGGGGCACTTTGAGTATTCTTTGCTTGGCATTGTCAAAATCGGCCGTCAAAGAGTCCTTAAGTTCTTCTCATTTATCCCATTCGGGTGACGAAACATCAAGTGCTTTCGCATACGACAATAGGCAACTTGTTAATCAAATTGAGGCTACACAATTCGACATCAAGAGAGATGGATCAGAGTCAACCATAAAAGCTCAGCTCGTGTTTATGGACCTCGAAGTTTCCGAAGAGGCGCTCCTCGCTTTGCAGGGCGACTTGATCCCCCGATTGAAAATTCAATTTACAGAAACAGACCCCTTAACGCACAAAGATGTACCGATGGTCGGAACTGAGGAGACTGAATTTGAAATGCAGCCTGCAAGTGACACTTTGTATGCTTCTGAAAAAGTTGTTGTAGTTGTAGTGCCTGCCGCCGAGGATCTGAATGACCAAGTCATGCCCACCAAATACTACGTCTTCGTCTACCTTAAACTCGAAGATGAGGAAAATGACGTTAGCACTGACAATGAAGAGGAAACAAGCGCTCGTATTGTGAAAAGGGCTTTCCTCAGAAAGGCCGGTCGCCGAGCTTTAAAGAAAACCTATCTTTACAACAGGCTAAGTAAGTCCCTCGTGCGCTTGAATACAAAGGTAAATAAGTTTGAACATACCACACGTGGTTTAGTCAATAGTCACGGGTCTCGTATGCTGAAGCAGATGGCGGCCCTTAAAACCGTAGCGAAAAGTGCTGGACTTCGAATGATGTATCTTCCAACAATGTTGGTTAGTACCATCAACGTCAGATCAACGCCACAACGCGTTGAAGATGAAGAATACAAAAAAGAAAAAAGGAGCATAGCACCTACTGCCGATTCCAGTGCCGTGATTTATGCATTCCAGAGAATTGACGGCGACAACTTTTACCCTGGTGCTGAAGATGACACACCCTTGATGGAACCAAAAAGTCGAAAATACGAGGATGACATCAGTGAGAGGGAAGGGGGAGTGGACGTTCAAATGGAAAGTCGAAATGAAACATCTAAAGAAGTCACACAGGAGGAAAAAGTCCATGATCAGTCACTTCAAGCCAAGGAAAGCAAAGACGACGAAGGGTGTGCTCCAGTAACTTGGTATTCGATATTCCATCATAGTGTCTTTGGCACTCCTAAACTCTGTCAAAGCTAAGAGACTTCATCTATCATAATACGTATGTATCACCTTGATCGCTAAAATACTACATGCTTGTCATCAATCAAATGTTTATAATGGTAAAAATACAGAGTCAGTTCAATGTTTAAAGATAGTTGTTACCTCCTTGCGTGCGTGAGTTATTGTTATTGCGGTCATAGTATCCGTTGTATGGTGCTTGAGTACGGGACTCTGCTGTTTTTCCATATGATGTCTGGAAGTTGTTGTAAGCGTTTGTGGAGTTTCCAACAAGTGTCAGCGCTGGCACCTGTGCGCCGGAAGATTCGTCAAGACTTCCGGAATCACCATAGGCTGGCCTGTATCCCGTTCTCGATCTGTCTTCTTCAAACGAGTCTTCATCAGCATAAACCTCCTTGGCATGCTCATGACCCTTCATGGCGCTTGCGCCCAAAGCCATCAACTCAATCTCGCCGTCTGAAGGCAGGTCCTTTTGGTTCTTGTAACCCATACGAGGTAAGAACGAGACTCTGTCGTCCTTCATTGGCTGGTAACGAGCATCAGGGTTCTTGTAGATGAGTGCCAACACACATGTAACAATCGTAAAGATCAATAAAAACAAGGCGAACGCAGCATTTAACACAAAGTAGATAACGGCCATAACGGAGGCAACCACAGGAGGCTCCTTAAACACAAATGAGAAGAAAGCAAAGAAAATGGCGTTGAGTGTGTTAACGACGGAAATGGCAATGTTGAACACGTTCGTTCTCTTGTCCATGAACGGACGAATCCAGCAGATAACTACACAGTAGATTAATTCGATTGCCAAGACAATGAGGGATTGAATTTTTCCGTAGCTTTGCATGGCTGCCACGAATAAACCCTTCAAGAAGATGTAAAACAACGACACTGACACAAAGTAGTAGCAATCGGCGCGGTATTGCACGTAAATAAATCCAAATCTGTTCAAAAAGCCCTCGTCTCCGTACAAAAGGTAGGCGGGGTTCTTGTGTTCGCGGACTGAGCGTCTACCGCTGAGCAAGACTCTGACGGCAGAGTAGCCCATAAGGGCTAAGCCGACCGCAAAGAAGAAGACAGCAACTACAACTATGGCAGCGGAATCACGGGCGGTGAATTCCCAAATACACATAACCACAAGCTGTGGGAAAGCTACAAGAATCAATCTGTACAAACTTCCCTTGATGATGGATGCCCAGTGCAGTCTGAATTCGTTGAATTTACCTTCGTTCATGATCTTCGAGCGAATGCAAATCTCTACAATGGCCTTGAAAAACGAGAGGAGGACCATGGCAATAAATGCAATGAACACAAAGAACAGGATCGAGGTCATGAACAAACTGGTAATCTCGATTCCGGCCAAGTAGGCGACTCTTTGGATACCACGCAAAATCAACACTTTCGTGCCGGCTTCAGCCTCCTTTTCGTCAGTGGTGTAAAGAGTGGAGTTCAATTTGTCACTTCTGAAGAAACTGTCAGTTTCAGTGGCAATAGAGAGTCTCTTTTGTAACTTAAGGGTGCTGGCGACCATCTCAATGCCTCTCTTTAACTTCTGAACGGAAACAGACATGTAAGGATTCAGCAAAACATGCGTAGGGGTTCCACCAGTCGACTGGAGGTACCAGTTGGCGATATCCTGGACGAAACCGACCTTGATGATACCCAAAGACCACATGAAGTTCTGCGCCCAGGCGGCGGCAATAGGGGGCACTCTGGCGACGGCTAACATGGCAGTCACCGCCAAAGACTGGAAGTAAATGAACAAGGACATCGAGTTCGAAGCAATGTGTGCGGCAGTGCTCGAGTGGCCGATGATGGACACCACGGCAGAGGTGATCAAACCCAAACCAGAAACGGCGGCGATTGGCCACGCAGCGTATTTCGTTTGGACAGTCTTACCGTTAGAAACGATGGCTTCGATACATGCCAATGGTTCTTTGGTGTCGGAGTTAAACATTACCATCTTGACCCGCGCATCCAAGTCAGGGATGGTATAGGCGATACTAGGGATCCGGTCGTTGATAGATTTCGAGACCTTGTACTGGAACTGGATATCCAAGTGACCAGAAGTCAAGGGACAAAGCTGTTTATATTCGGAAAGGTCACACAAGGAAACGTTTTGTTGCAAGGCACTGATACCATAGGCGATCAACTCCACATCAACACCCACTTTGACGTTGTTGATGTTGGTCATGGCCAGGATATCGAACACCACAGTGTAGTTGTCAGGGTAATACACCACATGGAAGTTGTTTGCCCAAGCGAGTGAGTTATCCATACATGTCAAAAGCGAGTTTGACTGAAGGAGGTTTTGGGCAGCCACGAAGCACGCGGAGAAGGTCCAGATCAGCAAGAAATGGAGAAGTCTCATGGTCAGCGTGTGTTACTGACGTAAAAGAAGGCTTTTGGAATTGAATTTGAAGGGGCACAAAAGGTCCTATTTATACGTTTTGTTGGATTTTCCAGATCGACACGATTGACGAAAAACTGGAGGAAGCAGAAGTCGCAAATCAAGATTCGTGACGAAGAGACGAATGGAAACAATCGCACGAATGGATCCTGTATGGCACGCGCTTTCTTTTTCAAAGGAGGAGACCGTTTATCGAAAGAACAAGTGGTGATGATGCCCTCAGTCCGTCAAGTGGTGCCTATATAAGTTGTAAGGAAGGAGTTCTAATAATATATATATATACATCGAGGTCGATCACCGCGGTGTGCATATAAACGAGTGCGAACTGCGACTGCGCAACCACTGTATACAGAACGTAAACGGTAAGGACACGCTGCTATCGCGTATGGCAGCTTACAACTTTTCTTAACCTACGAAATTTGCTGGGCACTGTGAAATAAGACGGAATTACTACAGTTGAGATTTGAGAATCTATAGCGTAAAAACAAACTTGTTTCTCTCTCGATTGTTGTGTTCGTTATTCGTCCTGGCTGGTCTTTAGTCGTGTGAGGCTATATGTGCTGTCCTGCATGCGGAAGCTGTCACCTTGGCTGCTAATGTTACCCCGATGACCACACGGTTGACGGAGTTAAAAAAAGAACGGAGAAACTTTAGTAGGGATAATCAGTTTCGCATAGGAAATAATGCAGCGATATTTTAAGAAGGTCTGTTTAGGTAGACGCTGATGAATGAGCCTGCAGAATGTCCTCTACAATTACAGTTGATATAGTTGATTTAACTGGCCCAATCGGTAAATTTGATGCGATAAAGTTGATGATACAACCTATGTGCTGGTAGTGCAATTGAAGGTTTACTACGAACAAAAGAGAAGTTAATCCAATATCTTTTCATTTTTTCATCCATTTTGTCTTCTTGTCCATCTCTCTCTCTCTCTCTCTCTCTCTCTCTCTCTCTCTCTCTCTCTCTCTCTCTCTCTCTCTCTCTCTCTCTC